>JABCMJ010005377.1:0-11039 GCA_014822125.1 Arbutus unedo | reverse complement strand
ATCGTGCTCTTTTTTTCTTGCTGGGTGGAGCAGGTCATTTATTGAAGGCTCCGCTTCCATAATTTTGAACGCTCTTGAGCTTGTAGGATCTTACCGAAGAGATCACAAGGTTGGTTTCTCTTGGCTTAGCAGCCTAGCTCTTGAAAGGCCGAGCGATAACTAAGAATAGAATACTGAACACCCAAAACCTAAGCGGCTATGTGATGTGTAGATACGCGCAATGAAAATATCTACAAGGTAATGTGATAATGCCATGCATCACTTCATATTTTAACTAAAACTTATATAAATTGTGTCTTGTGTCGCTATTAAGTGTTTCTAACAAATGTTACACTGCAACACCATATAGATTCCGTTCGAATATTCACCTAGAAAACTCATGGTGCTCAAACAACCAAGGGAGGAAAATTCTTTAGTTCTCAGAAGTTTTTATCAAAAACTATTTTTGAATTTTAATTTGATGAATGAGATCCATTTGAGTGTGCAATACTTATAAATCTAAGTGAATTTATCCATTGATTTTGAATTTGAAAATATTTTATGAGAAAGAATTCAAAAAATGTAGTCTTGCTCATGGAGCAAAACGAGTAACTATTTAATATTTTGGAGAACAACCACATATTTATATAGAGTTTATGTGATTTGTGATGGCCCCATAAGAACATGTGCAATGAAGTGTAGCGAGACACGTGGTAATATTCCAGGATGGCTCAATAAATTTTTAATAAAATAGAGTAATAGTAATAGGTGCATAAATTTAAATACAAAACTGTGAAAGCACATAAATTTCTCATTAATTTTCGGGACTTGTGTTCATCTAAAGATTACGGATATAAATTTGTGCACATTCATCTTTGTGCAAAGATTTTTTTGAAAATTCATGCCCTCCTCTTTTATAAAGCATGTCCTTCCCAAGTTAATTATCTCAAATTTAGAGGAAAAGATAGAGTACTTTTGATATATAGCAAAAATAAAGTATTATCCATACAAGATTATCGAATTTGTAGAGGCTATAGTACAGCTCTCTGTAGTTCACATATAATGTGGGTAATTTTCTCAAATTTGCTCTCAAAATTATATCATTTTGATCTCATATATTTTGATAATAATTCGTGTGATATGTCAAAACGATGTAATTTTAAAAACCAAACAGATGAAGTCGTTTTATCTGCATTACACGAGCACTACAACGAATTACACAATAACTCTCCTAAGTCCAAGGTTATCTCATTTGTTGATCTCTTTAGGCGGTTGATTTTGAATATATTATTGACCATATATCCCTCTTTTCATTTACCCTATTTTTTTCTACATTAGAATCAAGTGATTAGACTTGAACTCCCAAATTCTTAACAAGGAACAAAAATTTTGACCAACATTTTGGTTCCCCTTTTATTTATTTTTCGGTCAATAAAAAATATGACGGATTAATTGATATTTATATGAGTTAATGAACAAGTCCGATGTAAAATAGCTTTTCATAAATTAGTTGGACTAGTTGAAAGTGAAACACTAATCTTTGAAAAATATTTTGCACACAGTTGTCGAGACACAAATTTATATATATATATTCAAAATCATTTGATATGGAATAAGTATAGGAACACAATTTCCGAACACAGATCTAGAGACAGATTCATCGGGAATCGTCCAGTGCATGTGAGCCCTTCATAACAATGTAGATTCTACATGCATTTAACGGCTCCGAATGAATACTTCTAGATCTATGTTTGAAAAATTGTGTTACTAGAACTTTTTTGATATGTGTGAATTTCACACTTACTATGTGCAATCTAAGCGTATTGAATAAGTACAAACACATTTATGTTTGAATTTGTGTTCGAAGATCTAAAAGCTTAACATTACTATTTTTTTTTCTCAACAAAATTGTGGAGAAAGAAGAGCAACTATACTAATCTCCACAAAATATAATTACCGGTAAGCTTATGTAGATTCGTCAGACAAAAAATTACTGGCCGTTTGAGAAATAATTATTTTTTAAATTTTAGATTGTGGATTGTAAATTTTGTACTTTTAAATTATAATAAAAAATTCAATAGTATGTGCAGAATAAACTTTTCAAAAGAATTTTGTGAGTGATTTTGTTATTCTGCATTTTTCAATTGATTTATATACATTTTAACAAAATATATTTTGTAATTGTGACCATAATATAATTATGCACAATGCAAAAGTCAAACATCCGTACCTGAGAATCTCTTTTCTATCCAGGACACGGGAAATCTGTGTGCCCCAAAAGCAGTGCTATTTTGGTGTGTCCAAAATGGTGTCTAAATGGTGGAATAATTTCTGGATAATATTTAGATAGTATTTTTAGTGTCAAAATGTACATTTTATTTTAGCGTATAACACACTGTATTGTATTATATATGCACAATAAGATCCATCACGGTTCTATTTTGGCACATAACATAGTTGTTTTGTGTGCACAATAGGGTTTGGAGTTTCCTAAATATGAGAACGGTGCCACTCTAATGCCCAAAAAGTTGTCCAAACAGTGAAACTGTTTCTTGTCAAATTTGGACGACATTTTTAACATCAAAACGGCACCGTTTCGTTTTAACACCTAACACAAATAATGCGTGCACATCGGCCCGGTTCCTATCCGACATGTATAACAAGTGCAGCGAGTATTCTCGTCCTGTTCCACTTCCGCGAGTGGCTATTACCACGTGACGTATAGCATATAGGCGTCCCGTTCAGACGCCGTCACTCAGAAGCTCCCATTTTCTGCCGCATGCCATCTCTTCCTCACTCTTAACTTTCTCCCTCTGTTGTAGCCGGCGCCGCCACCTTTGATCCTTGGAGAGGAGAGAGAATGCAGACTCTCGCTCTTCCGTAATCGCCGGACCTCGTGATTGACTACTGGAAAATCAAATCAAAACCTTGATCTTTGACCAAGTGTTTTGATGGCTTCGGAGGATGTCAAGACGAGTGAATCTGCGGTTTCGACGATTGTTAATCTCGCCGAAGAAGCTAAACTTGCTAGAGGAGGAGTTAAGGCCCCGAGCTATGCGGTACTCGGTATCTGCAAGTCTCTGTTCGCCGGCGGAGTCGCCGGAGGCCTGTGAGTTTTACTTCTTTATATCCCAAATTATATATTGCTCTGTTTGGTTTGCAGGAAAATTAGGACATTTGCAATTTCTTCTTTTTATATGTTAATTGGTTTTGATGGAAATGGTAAACCTATTTATGCATTCCAGCCTCCTAATCGAGCGATAATTCGAGCGAGGACACAAACTTATGCATGCACTTCCGCCTCCTAATTGCCTGTCCATAAATGTACTAATGTGTGTGAATGTTGTAATGGCAACGAAAATAATTGGAATATGAACATTCTATCTTTTATTTTATTTTTTCCTTCTGATTTTCTGTCAATCCAGCAAAGCAAAATGCCTCGTTCCTGTTGGCGGTTAATTAGGTGCAAGACCAGAGAAATGTTACTTTCATTTTGTTGGTACTTTCTGAACGAAATATTGTCCTTTTGGTACTTCCCAAAAGTTGATTTTTGTGCTTATCCTTTTTTTTCCCAAAGGTGAATTGAACTGAAAAATGCTTTCTTTTGTTATTTAATCGTAACTTCTTCTTTCGTACAAATGAGAAACTAATTTCTACATTTTTGGTTAGGGGGCGGTGGGGGGGTTTGAGGGATGTTGTTATGTGTTTAAGATCTTAGTGTAGCCACTTGTGCTGTAAATTATAGGCACATGAACGTATTCAAACTTCTTTGTTTGGTTCAAGGACAGTTCCACACTAACTTGGGGAACCAGACATTGGGTACGATATTTGTTCCGTAAAAGTTCTATCGGGGAAGACGCATGTCTGGTCACTGGTGCTTGAATTGTTTTTCGGCAGGGTTGGAATGAATAGGTTCTTCAAGGTGAATTATTACCAAGGAATTGCAAAAGGTTAACTTTCAATTTTAAGTTTGTTTCGTTAAGTATTTCCAAGAATGTGTGCCCCCAACACTTGAAGAGATACCTCACGAACATGGCTTTCCATTGTTTTTGGCTGTAAATGCCTGTTAGGTTATTGTTAATTAACATGTTTGTTATTGGGAAATAGAGTGGTAGCATTTCACTGCTCTAATACGTTTGCCCACATGTGAGTTATATGACAAAAGCCCAAGCACCCTCTCATCCTCTACCTTAGATATAATCAGTCAATGAACTTGTAAAATGTATCGTCCTATCAAACTGCTAAACTTCGAAGTGTGTCAACTTGCCTCCTTTGTTATGATGTGATTGTACTACTCAACTAGTTCTCTCTTTACAGGTTGCATTTTGCAATGGTTAATCTTGCAATAAATTCCTATATATATAATGCAGGTCACGCACTGCAGTAGCCCCGCTGGAGAGATTGAAAATACTGCTTCAGGTTAAGACCATTTCCCTATGAAGAATTTCACTTCCTTTGCCTACTGAATTTCCATGAGTGTACTTGAGAGTGGGAGCTTTAGCTCCTTACTCATGATCACTCCCCATAGTAGTGCATTTATGCTATGTGAAACTCTTAAAAGGGAGCAGCAATCTATTCTGATTGTGATGGCATTGACAAGGCTTCACTTGTTGGAATGGTAGAAGCCTGATGTTCTCCTCATTCGAAGTATCTCCTCAAAAGTTCTACATATGGAAAGACAACCAATGGTGAAGCAACAGCCATTGTTTGGATAATAATATTTTTTCATCATGCTCTGTTGCACTTGGAGGATGATCTTGCTTTTCTCTGTTGAAAAAGGAGATGATTGTTTGTAGCTGAACCCAGCATTTAATTTCATAGTCTACTTAAAGTCACATCTATACTTGCTCCCATCTATTTTATATATTGTTTAGCATTTATTTAGAACAATATCATTCTGTAAACCACATGAACCGTTGTTCTATCAGCCTTAATGAATTACATACCTTTCTCTGGCTACAGTTTACATGAATAATTTTGCACATCCTTTGCAATGCAGTCGTTTTTTTGATAAACATAGTCTAAGTTTCTTGGATGAGTTTTTTTAACTTAATTTGTTGGTGCTACCTTGGCTTTGTTACGAAGAGATTCTTATCATAAGTACATTCTTTCCGATGTGCATGTGTGAATTTGTTATGTTTTCATTATTTGAATGCCGTTCACACCACTTTTCAGCACCTTTGGTCATTTCTTTCCTAGTTTGATTCTAGTAATGCTCCTTGAAATCAAACAAACCTGATATCGGCCTTTTGAGAAAACCCCCTCTAGGGATAGGATAGGGATACAAGATCTCACCACTGAAAGTAGCTTCTCATCCTTTTTTTTGTCTCTCAGACAAATAAAGATTCAAAACCGATTCCAAAGCAAGATTGTCTTGCTGATAAAAGCTGTGTTTGCTTTTACAAGTCATTTATCTCAATTCGCTTCCTGCAACTTGAGTTTGTGCTTTTTATGTTACCCTTTGTCGCCATAACCTCTTTCTTTTGGCTATGCTCAATTTATGGCATGCAGGTTCAGAATGTTTAATGGATTGGTTCTACAGCTGCCTGTGAATCATAATTTAAACTTATATTGTGCACTGGTCACAGTACTCCTAGAACAGTTCTGCTGATTGCATATGTTTTCAGCGCATTAGACACTGGAGTTGAACTTTGAATGATTTTGAGATTTAACTTGAACTTCTCTTTTTCTTGTCAAGGATATATCCCTTATACAAGAACAAGCCAATTGTCAACTTCTATCCTTTCTTGACACTAGTATTTACTACGTCTTACTCTAATTAGCTCTTGTGATGTAGAGGTACAAAATCCACATAACATAAAGTACAATGGTATCGTTCAAGACTTGATGTATGTATGGAGAACTGAAGGCTTTAGAGGATTATTCAAAGGCAATGGAACAAATTGTGCTCGTATTGTTCCAAACTCGGTAATCAAGTTCTTCAGCTACGAGCAAGCTTCTAAGTATGAAAATTTGTGGTTCCTTGACAAATATAATGATGCCTTGATCAGTGGTTACGCTCTGCTATTGGCTATCCTCCTTGGCTCTATTTCTTTTCCTTTTCAATTTGATGAATGATTCTGGCATCTTCAGTTTAATGGTACCTATACCGTTTGTGGAACATGAATTGTTCACTTAGCTGAACTCCATTAACAAATGTTTGCTCCAATTACTAGGGGTGCCTTCACGATTTGCAAGTGAATTTATATTGTTGAAGCGGGGCTAACTTCAGTTTTATGTGCGTGTTTATCTGTACGAGAAAAATGGCCACGTTCAAACCTCTTATATATTTTACGGAGCTCTCTTCGTTGTGCATTAGCTATCTATGTAATGCTCATTTTATTAACTTATTCAGTATTTTGTTATTTATGCTGACTGTTCCTTGCTACATTGCAACAGGGCTATCTTATTGTTTAAGCAGCAACAAACTGGCAATGGTATGTCCATATTAATCCCTTTTTGTTTTTTTGTTGTCTTGGTTCAGGGCCCTAGTTCTTTTTTTTTTTTGTGTGTGTGTGTGTGTGTTGTGTGGATTTTAGCCTTCATCTCAATAGTTTATTGTGCTTGTTTTAGAAGCAGTTGTCACTTTTGCTTCTCCATAATTTAAAATACAAATTATCTTGCTATTGTTGTGCGGGAGTTTGCATATTGCTGTTACCCAGTGCTTGCAGATGTTCTCTCTTAACTCAATGGTTCTATGGTGTGGAATTTAACAAACAGCCTGTCTTTTGGTCATCTTATGACTGTAGTACACTGCATTAGTCATTTTTCAGTATTCCAGTTGAACCAGGATGTGCGAGAATTGACTTGACAACAATTGTTCTCCTTTTGTCACCATTTTACTTTTTCTTAGATTTGCATTATGTTAGGAAACTAACTTTATCCAGTAGTTAAGGGTCCCGCACCATGTCCAATGAGCATTCCTTGTTTCCTTCTGATTAGGATTTTTTCTCTCTAGAAAGCAACCGCACATTTGAGAAAATCAGTAAATAAAGAAGCTCATTATTTATGAGATTCAGAAGCCTCCTTGAGTCCATTCACGTGTATTTGCAAATTGTAATCCATAGCTTTCTTTGATTTGTTGAAATTTATTTGTACATGGAGCTTGACAAAGATTATTGGGATCATCTGAGACATTGCTTTTGCTACTTTCTTGCAGAAGATGCTCAGCTCACTCCTGTATTACGCCTGGGAGCTGGAGCCTGTGCCGGAATAATTGCCATGTCAGCAACTTACCCTATGGACATGGTTCGTGGCAGGCTGACTGTACAGGTACTTAGCTTCTCTTTATGGTTCATGATTCTCTCTTTCAGTTTCATTGGTTTTCTAGTGAATTTTGGGAAGCTTCTCCCCACTGTACTTGCAATAGAATGAACCCCATATTTCCTCTGTCATACTTTTTCAGACAGACATGTCTCCTTATCAGTACAGAGGAATGTTCCATGCTTTATCGACTGTGCTGCGAGAGGAAGGCCCACGTGCTTTGTATAAGGGTTGGCTTCCGTCTGTCATTGGAGTTGTAAGTCCTGTTGTTCCTGTAACTAAAGACTATCGTGCAAGTGATTAGCACAATCATGATTGTTCCATGTGTCTAACCTTCTCACTTTGTTTACGTCTTCTTCATTTCCTTCATCCAAACCTGTAGTTTTACATTTATAGTCAAGTTTGAAAGGATATTGTGACGAAGCAAGAATCGGAAACTCCCTTAAACTTGCTTTTGATAGATCTTGTAGAAATCCAGACAAGTAGATCACCTTAAGCATTCAAAGGGCAAAAAGTAACAAGAAAGGACCAAAAGTAGATGAAATGGATATAAGGTAAAGAAAGGATCAAAATAGATGAAATGGATAATAGGTAGAGATAAAGGCCAAAAAGTGAGAAAGAAAGAGCAAAAAGTCACAAAGGAGGGACCCAAATAGCTGAGAGGTAGAAAGAAAAGACGAAACTGGATGCGAGGTAGAAAGAAAGGACCAAAATAACTAGGACGTTGACGGTACCAAAATGGCCAAGTGGGAAAAAGAAAAGACCAAACCTTAGCTGTCAAGCTGTCAGCCCACATTCCTCCACCCTCGTCTTGGCTTAGTGTAGAGATATTCCTTCCAAAATGTCAGGTTTATTTCAAATGATTGAACAAATTTACCCACTCAGATGTAAACAGAGTGATAAAGCATGGAGATCAAATGGAGTGCGGAATTATTTGGATGACAGTCTTGGCTTGTCTCTCACGTGAGGGATCATCAATGACTACTAGTGTCTATATTCTCTCGAAGGACTTCAGAATCCTATGGGAAGTTGCCATGCTTTAACAAGCCAGGGATGCAGGTTACTCTTATAAGCAAATAGCTTAGATATAGGACTAAGACGGAAGCAAAGTAGTATGGTACTTCAGAGTTCAGAACAAGTATACCAGGAATTAATAGGCGAAGGCAAGCAGTAAGTTCTTTTAGCCATATCCAGGTTTTGGATTGACTTCTAGTGCTGCTGGACTGGTAGGAACTCCTACTCTTCGAGGAGTAGCTTCTTAGCTTCCAGCATCTGAAGCCAGGTATAGCAAAGCTTGCTGTTGAGATGGAAGCTACGCCATGTCAGTTGGAATTATGTTTTTGTGCACTTGTACTCTTGATTAGACTTCTTCCATTCACATCAGAATTTCCTTTGCCTCTATGGTTTGGGACAAGATTCATTGTAGTCAATTGACTTAGCATAGCTGGCCTGTGCTATTTCATTTTGGACGTTGCATGTCTATTCCATCTTTTATTGTTAGCTGGGAAAGTTAAAAGCACATTCTATATTGTATTTTTATGTCATACGAACTAGACGTAGAACTCCACCATTGCTGACACAATTATAAATTTTATTTTTCCTTCTTAGATCATGTACATTGACATTATGCTCTGATTGGGTATTTACAGGTTCCATATGTGGGTCTCAACTTTGCTGTGTATGAATCTTTAAAGGATTGGTTGATTAAAAGAAGACCTTTTGGACTTGTTGAAGATTCTGAGTTGAGTGTGACCACCAGGCTTGCATGTGGAGCTGCAGCAGGAACTGTTGGCCAAACTGTTGCTTACCCTCTTGATGTTATTCGTCGAAGGATGCAAATGGTGGGATGGAACAATGCTGCCTCTGTAATCACAGGAGATGGGAGGAGCAAGGCTCCGCTTGAATATACAGGCATGATCGATGCATTCAGAAAAACTGTTCGCCATGAGGGTTTCAGAGCACTGTACAAGGGTTTGGTCCCCAATTCAGTGAAGGTCAGACTTTTATCATGACCTCTCACCTTTCATTTGTTCAATGTTCCTTTGACCTTCCTCTGAGCTATGGTTGATGTGCATAATATACCGGAAGCAGCTTATTAGGGCTTCACCATTGCTTGATTGGATGCATTTCTTGGAATTAGCTCTACCAAACCACATAGTAGGGTTTAAATCATTCTGTACTAACTCCAATGATAAAGAAATCGGGAGCCCTTCAAAATGTCTGCACGAGTTTGGATATTTGTTGTAAACATGTTGCCGGTCCCACTTAAGACATAGTGTGGCTAAATTTTGGTAAACTAGATTAGTTGGGACTGAATTAAATCTTGTCGTTTGAACTTCGAACAGAAGAAGGTAACTGATGAAAACAAGTACTCTTAGACCCCATGGTCATGACTAGGACATATTTCCTGAAGATTTTGTATGCTTCTATACCACCATAATTGAAGCCCATCATTTGGTAAAAAGATTAAAATGAGCTAATCAAATTACAAAGTGCCATTTGTCTTCAGTGATGGATTCCTCTTGCGGGTCTTAAAATTAGAGAAATTTTTTTTTTCTAGAAAGAGTTAGACCCACCACCAAGATGTCATGACATTCTCAAATAATGTAATCATTCTAGGCTACTGCTGCTCAGTAGTTCTGTATTTGCAATAATAACCGAACATTCCCTCGAGAGTCCCATTTTGAACTCGAAATATGTTATGTAAAATGCCATAGCATAGCCCCTTTAGGCTTGTTACTTGAACACTATAGGAGTATTCCCATGTATAAGCCACCCATCTTTCTTTCAAGTTTCTAATGTGGGACTAGACCTAACATTCAAGCAAGCATTCTAAGAACAAGGTTTTACAAAAACACCCAAAATACAACTCATTTATTTTGAAAATCCCTAACACGATTGAACTTTTCCCTCCTAACACTCCCTGGTGTAAATTTTAGGAAAAGAGAGTCCATCAGTACTCTGATCCCTTCTATAAGACGGGGAAGGGAGGGCTTTGATGCATTGTGATTTGGTTCTTTGATATGGAGAGATATCTGCCATAAAATAAAGAGCTCGTAGGCTTTATCCTGCTAATCAAGAGCAACATAATTCTCCCTTCATCCGAATTAGTATTTTAGTATAGAACACAACCATTCTGGGCCGACTTCTATGACTATACACGCATCTAGTGCAGTGGTTTTGGTTTAATAATCCTTGACCATCTTTCGAAGTTCTAAATAATCTACTGATCAAAGGCTGTAAGGGCAGATTGCTCTACATTCAGCCACGCCACCGTGACTCCCGAATCGATCTTATTCTAGTTGCGGGATGAAATCGGACAACCAGTGGCTGGCTCTTGAGCTTCCACTACTTGGCACCCAAATTTTGCTTTCCCGTTGTTGTGCTTGGAGCTGGAGTTGAGGGTGAATGTTCACAAAATCTGCTTCCAGAACCACATTTACTTGTTGGAGTAACTGGACTGTAGTCGATAACTGGACTGAAGTCAAATTACTTGTCGGATCATCCTTGTATATGCTATGTCTGTATTCCTAAACTGAAAATGAAATCCGACTCCAATGATCTCGTTACTTCTTATCTTTATTCAGGTGGTGCCATCCATAGCCATTGCTTTTGTGACCTACGAACAGGTGAAGGACATCTTAGGAGTTGAGATAAGGATATCAGACTGATCATGCTGGAAAGCTGTGGTGCATGTTCAATTGCTGCGCTTTCTTTGCAGGCCAAGGGGAAAGAGAGAGACAAGGTGGTGAACTGGGAGTCTTGCAGAGAGAGAGAGAGAGAGAGAGAGGAGGAGG
>JABCMJ010005375.1:0-15745 GCA_014822125.1 Arbutus unedo | reverse complement strand
TGCACCCGAGTCAAATAGAGCTTGCACGCAAGTACTGAACAATATAAGTGTACCTTGTATGACGGCCGGGTCATACTCTTCTGCTTGCCCTTGCAGCGCAAAGATCCTTCCACCTAAGGCCTGATTCTGATTCCCTCCTCTATTTTGACCCGTTCCTTGCTTTTGGTGAGGCTGCCAATTGCCAATTGCCTGCCCACCTCCATTCCTTGGCCTGTCCTGCTGGCCTTGCTGGTTCTGTTGTCTCGGAGGGTGAGGGCATTCTCTCTTCATGTGACCCTTTTCGTTGCAGTTGAAGCAGGTCATATCAGCCATGTTCCGAGCAAACCCGGAATTCTGCCTTTGTGCATACCCCCCTATCGGTTGCTGGTTTCTATTTTGACCGGCCCCCTGTCCCCTGCTGTTGCTGCTGATAAGGCTTGCCTGAACTGGAAACTCGATTGTTGCTACCTCCCCTAATCTTATGGGTCCCCCTAACCCCTGCCCAGCCTTCCTACGCTGCTCCCAATGCTGAAGAGAGTCCAGCGCCTCACATTCTAGTACAAGCGCTTCTCGTCAGCGCCTCACATTCTAGTACAAGCGCACTGCTTACCACCGAAGCATATGATGCCCCCTATTGTGACATCACCTTCCCGCGGATAGTGGGACTCAACCCCACTCAAACCGCCTAACCCTGGCTTCGTCTGTTGGCACAAGAGCAGTGGCGTGCCGTGACAGCCCTGCCTCAGGTTCAGAAACTCCTGAAGCATAGCTTGCTTCACTGGTGCTGGAAAATATTTTCCCAAAAGCTTCTTAAATTGCGCCCAAGTCATCACTGTCACATCTTGGGTAGTTTTCACGACATCCCACTAGAAATCGTCTTCTCCTCTCATTTGGTGAGCGGCCAAAGAAATCTTATCATCATTGCCGGTGATCTCCATGGTATCGTATAGCTTCTCCATTTGTTTCAGCCATACTTCTGTAGCCGCTGGATTGGGTTCACCGCTGAATTCTAGAGGATACTGCCTGCTGAATTCTGCCAGTAGCATACCCCGAGTCATTGGCGCTCTAAGTAAGGTATTTGGTATAGGTGGCGGTGGGTATAGGTAGTATGGCATTTGCTGATAGTATGCCATGTGTGGTGGGTTAGGCGCCTATTGTTAATCAAGTTCCTGGGATGGTGGTGGTGGTTCTTGTTGCGGTGGTGATGGTATTCCCTGTGGCTGAGGTGGGGTTGCCATCTGAGCAGCCACAAAAGCATGAAACAAACGTGCCAACTAGTTTGCTCCCGGCGTAATGTTAGGGTGAGTGGTGTTGGCAAGTGGAGGCTGATTGTTGACGTTACTTTGGTCAAGTGTCTCATTGACGACTCGACCTCCGTTGCCATTGTCACCATTAATGTTGTTCAAATCACCTTGGGAAGCCATTCTGTATAATTTTGAGTCCAATCAAAGAGGGATAGTTTGAGTTATGTCGTTTATCAAATAAAAAGAGTGACAAGTAAGTGCAAGTGCATCAATCAAACAAATACAGGACAAGTAAACCAACTATCGCACATAGTGTCCTCTACCTATCATCTGTTAACTCACCGTCGTAAAACTTAGTTAAAACTATCAGCGGTTGAAAACTCTCAGTCACATGATCTACCCATCTGCCCAAGGTCGCAGGGTGGTCAAACCTAGGCTCTGATACCAAATTGTATCACCCCGACAGGTGGCAGCGTTACCTAAATCTTTTTAATATTATTTTATTTGTCAAAACAATTATTTCAAAGATAACTTCTTTACTTCATTTGAAAATTTAAATAAGTACCAAGTTTGGAAGCGAAATGACTAAAATACGCTACGGGTTTACATTGTTATTCCAAATAAATGAAACGGAAGAGTAACTAAAGATAAGGAAGCCAGGTGAAGTTTCTTTCATCGGTGACCTCTGGCTCTGTCTGCTCTATCGAATTCTCCTCCAGCTCACCTACATCTGGCATAAAATGCTAGGGGCAGAGAAGTTGCTCCAATTAATTTATAAAACTCGGTAGGAAAGTTTACCCAAAAATCGAACCCAAAGATAATTTACATACAACGGGATATATGACATGATAGCAAATTTCATGAAATCAAGCACAATCAACATAATTAAATAACCAATGTGGATATATCAAAAACTGTAAAGGATAACTGAAATATTTTTAGTTCATTTTTTTCCTTTTAATTAGGACGACATCCGGTGGGAATCAAACCCACGTACAACACGACACGATGGTCAAGGGGAATCTAACCCACCACGGAAATCGAACCCAGAATATAAGAACAGAGAGAAATCGAACCACCAACTATCTCGAAAATCTAACTCGGACCAAAAGTGAAGAAAAATCGAACCACCAATCACCTTAGGAATCTAACCAGGAATAACTTGGGAATCGAACCCAGAATACAAAAGTGAAGGGGAATCGAACCACTAGTCACCTCGGGAATCTAACCCGAAACAACTAGGGAATCGAACCCAGAGCAACACAATGTCACGATGGCCTTTAATACCTGTTCATTATTTTCCGTTAATGCCAACGCTCGTCTTTATCTTGCTTTAATTATTTCCAAGCAATTTACATTCTGGAACAAGTCTACTATCAAAATGCTTCATCATGTTAACTACGGCATGGCATATCATTTATAAGATAAACACGCACATTCTATTTACTTATCAGAATGGTGGCTGCAACATGACATACTTAGTATTTTAGTTATTCAAATTAAGACTAATAGATTTGCATATTGATCATTACATGACCTATCCATTAATACCACTACACCTATTTTCCAATATCCACATGATGCTAAGTGTTAACAAACTATCTTATTAGCTAGTTTTTCTTTTTCACCCAAATGTGTAATGGTGGCATGATGACCACATCCAGATTTTACTTAGCATAACCAATGAAGTACCATGATCAAACAATGGGTTTCCATCAGTAGCATTACATAACATGATTTTTTTCTACCAAGGTGTCACGAATGCTAATTTCATTCCTTCCCAAAATCCTGTGGGAATCCAAGACATCAATAGATAAGAACGTGGATGCTTGTACGAGTGAACAAATTCTAGGGGTCGTTTATAATCAGTGGCTGAAGCTCGAAGAAAAAGAAAAATCAGAGGAATCAAAATCTGGGCCAAAATCGTGGTGATTTTGAGTTCTGGGTTTGTCCGATTTTCGACAAAGAACAAATTGAAATCTTTCTAATTAAATACTTAAATCACGAAATTGAAACTAAAAACATATTTCTAAGGGTTGGTAGTAAACATTCCTACCTCAGTTGTTGAAGAAATCAAAGAAATGAAATCAGTCCGGCAAATCTCGAAATTTGGCAGCTTTCTCCTTCCTCTCAAAGCTTGCTCTCTCTCAATTTATCAACTATTTTTTTTTAATGTGAAATCCCATTACAACACCATTCATGTCCATTAAATCAAAAGAAAAACTGATCACCCTAAAACAAAAGGTCTAACACGTTCAAGAATTTGAGAAGGTAGAGGATAGAAAGAAAGAATATTATTCTATAGTTCTCAATATATCTCACCCTCTCAATCTCAACCGTTCATCTCTCAACTAATCTTGACCGCGTAAATTAAATGCAATTACATCATTAAACATGAATTATTTTTTTTTTAAATTTTATCGTTTATTTTTATAAAGTCCGGATTATTACAAAACCTTACTCTACCTAACTAAAATACACAACTATTAAGACATTAATATATATTTACACTAATTTATAGTATTGCAGGGCAATATTTTGTGAGTAATGTTATGTCTCATCATGAAAAAAGTTAATTAAATCTTAATTAAATTTAAATTTAATATGTACATTTTGCGTGACAATTCTTTTTGAGGAGAACTTTGATAGTGCTGCCTAGGTTTATAAAAAAAAAAAAAACTGTAGTCAAATCTTACTTTATTTATTTTTACTTATTATGTTATTTTCTACATTTAATTTACAATTGCATTTTGAAAGCAAATGTGATCTCAAGTTTCATTCTGATGAAGTATATAATCTTAACAAAATGGGGAATATTCTTCGTTGCGAACATGGACGGCCCTTTTGTAAATACGTTGAATTATAGGGTTATGAAAAATATATACACACAAAAGAAGAGATAATATCTCTAAATAAACAATAATAATATAAAAAGATAAGGTTATGTGTCTGTTAGATATCCCTTTTAGTAAACACGCAATAACGTTATCTATTCATTAGATATAAAAATAATAATTTCATTAAATAAAGTTACATGTTACTGTTTATCAGATAACATTATTTGTCGATTTTAACAGATACTTTAACAAATAACTTTATCTGTTTTATTATATCATTATATGTGTTATTATTTATCAGTCAACATTTATGTCCATTTAAACAAATAACTTATCAAATAACGTTATCTGTTAGTTTTCAAAGTAATAATGTTATCAGATAAATTATATGTTTTATGTTTTCTAATTTAACTAATACATATATCAAATCAACATATAATATAATATTATCTGACTCGCCTATTAAAAAAATAATTTTATTTTTTAGTTTTGAAATGATAATTTAATTGGATAAAGTTACCTGTTAGTGTTTATCAGTTAACATTATCTATTACTTTTAACAGATATCTTAACAAATAACATTATTTGTTAGTTTTCAAATTAATAATATTATCAGATAAAATTATCTTTTCGCGTTTATGGGTAAATCCGTCTGTAAAAGGACCTCCGAGGTTAAAATTTATTAAATCTTGGATCCTGACTCATAAATTAAATTAATATGTCCTTAATAAGCAAAATCAGTCTAAATTTGTTCTTTTGACCAATTTTTCGTATAAAAAAATCTAGACAAAATTTATCCAATTTAGTTACATTCAAAAATGAAATGTCTATAATAAATTCTAATCTGGAACTAAATATTTTTTTATTTGTATAGTTAAATGATGTAGATATTAAAAGTAGAAAATTGGTTAAAAGGACAAATCTAGCTGACTTGGCCTATTAAGTATAAATTAATAGTTAAATGATGTAGATATTAAAAGCAGAAAATTGGTTAAAAGGACAAATCTAGCTGACTTGGCCTATTAAGTATAAATTAATTTAATTTATGAGTTAGGGTATATTATTTTAAAAGTTTTAATAGGCTAGGTCTATAATTTTAAAATGTGTTAATGCGTGAGATTTTTTTACTGACAAAATTGTCCTTATTTTGTTGTTTAACCATCAGTTATTTTACCATATCTCTTTTCTTATTTGATGGTTACCTGCTAATCTTATCTAATGATAAAGATATCAAAACAAATTTATAAAATTAGCTATTAAAATAATAAATAGATGTTGAACAATTTTCTATTCTATCAGTTTCATTATTTCAACAAATAACACATAATGTTATCTTATCAGATTACATTAAGTCATTAACAGATAACTTTAAATTATCTGTTATAACTTTATTTGTTGGTTTATATGTTTAACATTTGGCCTGTTATAGTTATTAAATTATTATTTAATTATTTTTATATTATTTAAAAAATAATAATTTTTATTGCTTGTTGGTCCATTTGACAAGAAGTTTTTAAAAAATTAAAAATTATGTTCAAAAAATTTTAAGAAAAATTAAAAAATAAAAAATAAGTCAAAAATAATTTATTTGGGCATCTAATAATATTATCTGATGTCCAAATAACAGTATCTGATAATGTGTTGATCTATATGTAAGGATATTTTTAAAAGCATGTGCTAAAAAAATTTCTGGTCATAATTTAGTTTTAAATAGATTAATTGTGCTAAAAATTCATTGTTATAAACTTTGACCAAGCATCCCTTAGTAAATGTATAGCAAATTAAACACCACAATATAAGAGTAATATAGTTGTATTAATTAATTTATCTTTTACAATAACGAAAAATACAAACTCGATTATGTACTGAAATTAAAGAAAGGTAAAAATATTATCATACATAATTAAGGCGATATATATAGTACATATATATACTGTAAGCTTATAATAAGGAATCTTTTATTCTGTTATGGTGTGAGTCTCTTATTTTCTGATTAAATTTTGATGATTCGAACCATTCAATATGTTTAAAACTTATTTTTAAGGGTTAACGAGAGAAAATAGTTCAAAATATTATCCGAAAAAGCTTAATTCATTCATTTTTTTATAAAACTGTTCATATCAACATTTATCAAAAACTGTTTAGATCAATCATTTCTCGATATTGTTTTGAGTCTATTTCTTGTGGGTACCCTTAAAAACATATTTTAAAGAGTTCGAATCATCAAAATTTAATTAAGAAATAAAAAGTTCATATTATAACAAAATAAGGAATCACTTGTTACAAGGCAAAATTTACATACATACAATATATATATATATATATATATATATATGAGGTGGGAAGTGGGGGAGGAGGGCACGAGTTTAGTTTGGATTCTCAGATTTCCTGGGTCTCCTCCATCTGCCACAGATTTTTGGGGATATCGATAGTCACTTCAACTGCTATGTTGGTGTCAGAAGCAGAAGGAGAATTAGAATTTGATATTTAAAAAAATCGAGAATTTTTTTTAAAAAAAAAAAGAGCCGAATATGATTGTTTTAATAATTTCTAAATAGATCCTAAAATTTTGAAATTTTTGAGGTGTCTGAGCCCTCCAATTTTTTAATAGTTTCACCCCTAGTTGGTGTGTAATTAGTTCTTTTTTCCATTTTTTTTCCCTCGTTAGATTGGGACCATCTTGCTTTTTAACGCTTCTGTAGTATAGCACCATCTTGTTCTACGTACTACACGAATAACGGTCACCTAGAATAACAAAATTAAAATTATTTTTTAACAATTGCAAAAAGAAACGTCATTCTTTTTAGTGCGTGTCGTACCTGTTTTTGGTGTTTTTGAGTTCAAGTTACGTAACACGGTTGGTCAAGGATGATTGAAGCATGTATTGATTAAATAATAGTAATTCAATAAAGGAAATTGAAAAAAAAATGGATTGAATTATTAGAAGTTGGAGTGTTTATGCCCCCAATACCTATTGCGTTAACAGGATTCAGAACTTCAAAAACAGGTTATACCAAATAACGAAACCCTAATACAGTAAGGCCGACATTCTTGCCTTAATGTTGAGGATTCCAACCGATTTAATTAGCTGCAATATAGTACAGATTTTGTTTGTTTAATTAACAGTTGCATAAAAATTTGCAAGATTGAAGTAGAAGCAAAGACCGTAATGAGACAGGATTTGGCATGAATAATCCTTTAATTGTAGTTTAAGTACAATATTGCAGGCTTCCCAACACAATTGCGCCACTTGCTGCCAACACTTTCTTGGTGTGCCGTGACTTACCTGATTTTCAAATAGTACTGAAAACTTAAAAAATTAATTCTTGATTTATTGGTTTATTCTTTTTTTGTCTTTTAGTGAATTTCTTTTATAATTTTTTGGTTTTGTGTTAATTTCTTTATGGTTGTTGGTTCGTCTCGACAAGAAATTTTTAAAATGTATAAAATTATCTCTAAAAACTTAAAAAAGTTCAAAAAAATAAAAAAATAAGCCGAAAACATCGTCTGTATTGACTTATTTTCGTTTTTAGTGAACTTTTTTTAACTTTTGGACATAATTTTATACTTTTTAAATTTTTTTTCATCGAGACGAACCAATAATCACAAAAAAATAACGCAAAAGTAACAAATACAAAAAAAATTTGAATAAAAATAAAAAATAATTAATTTAGTTAATTTTGACCAAATTGCATCTCTACCCGTAATAATTATTGAGTAGTCTTGGGGCACCATCATGTGATATCTTAATTTTAGGATTATAAATGAATAGAGTCATTCGTGAGCTCGGGTCGGCTTGTTAAATTAACAAAAGAGCTCGAGCCAAAATTTTAAGTTCCTTTAATAAACAAGTCGAGCTTGAGTAAGTTGAATATATATACTGTATAAGTATATGTACTTATAATATATATACACACACTTACAATATATATTGACATATACTTATATTATAAAAGAGGAGGGGTGGACATTTTAGTAATTTGACACTCCGCCTTAATTAGCCTTTGGGCTTGGGAGTCGGGCTTAATTAAACCCTCTCTTAAGGCGGCATCCAATCATGCCCTTATAAACAAACTTGAATAAGTGAACATGTTAATACTCGACTCGGCTCAACTTATTTGTATTCCTATCTAATATCTTTCATCATTATATATTTACATGGGCATCATAAACTTATGCTTCATTTGGATTGAGGGGTTTATAGATAATTTTCTTGTTTTAATTGTATTTTAGAAAGAAAGTGTATGAGTGAAGGGAAATTGCATGGGAGAAAAGAAAAATCAGATTTAGAGGGCATGTTTGATTTACAGCTCCAAAGCCAGCTTGAACTTTAAGGGCATGTTTGATTTACACATAAGAGGGGGATTCAGGGCTAGTGGATCATGTAGGAGATCAACATGTTCGCTCATTATCTATAGTTGGTGGGCAAATTTCTCACGCCGAATATCTCTAAATTGTAATAGAGTTTTTAATGTCATTAACAAAACTTAGCGATTCATCATTCTGGTTTGACACATAATTTCTACGTGTACTCACTTTCAACACGAAGAGGATATAAATCCACAACGGCCCTAGTCGGTCATGGGCCCCTTTGAATTCTGACCCGTTGAACCAAGATAAAACGTTCAAAAAACTTGTACCCGAAAGGGCCAAGGAGAGAACTCCCACTCAACAACGCTCCGCAAGATGAGCAAATAATTAGACACATTCTGAAACATGCCACTCATATTAGTTAATGATCAAAAATAATTCTCCATTTCTTATCCCACTCATATGTCAAAAATAACTCCATCTTTTACCCAACTTGTATGAAAGATAATACAATTAATCTCGTACTACATATAATCGCATTAATTCCTCCCAAAATTGACATGTCTTATTTATCTCTATCTTAATTTTATCTTTTCGATCATTCTAATAAATAATTAAGCAAATAAACGTGCTCTAAATAACTTTCAAATGCTTGAATCATTATTTTCAATTTGGGTGTAAGTCAAAACTGAAAAACCGAACCGAATTTCCAAAATTCGGTTATTCAGTCAAATTAGTCCGATTTGGAATTTTCTTAAAAATTCAGTTTGGTTTTTGATTTTCATCCTCTATGAACTGAATCAAATCGGACCAACCGGTTGATACTAAACTAAACCCTAAAAGAATAAAAAAAACTTAGGGGCTAAACTAAACAATAGTTTTTTTTTATAGTTTTTTAAGCAGATTTTATTTTCTTGGTTGGATGATTGAGTTTAATTTTATTATGATTCTTTAAATTTCTAATACTACATATTTTTTTAAAAAGAATTCCGATATGGGTTTGGCCCATTTAACATGGACTTCTTTGTTTCTTAGTATTTTTTGTAATTTGGGCTTGAGCCCAATCAAGTCGAAACCAAACCGGAATTGAAAAAATCGAATTAAATTGAACCGAAGTAGTTTGGTTCGATTTTAGTTTACAAAATCCCAAGTCAAAATTACCGGTTTATTCCGAATTTTTTTACCAAAACAGACCAAATCAAATCGATTACACTACTAATTTCACCACACGGATCCAGTGCTATATCTGTTGTTTGAAAAGCAACAAGGCTTTGGAGGGGGATCCAGTGCTATAGGACATGAATTTATTCCATAAACTTTATGACTCAAATCTTAACATCTCCTATCAAAAGTATTGGCCCAACAGCACCCAGGAGACTACCACTACCGCTTTCATTTTGAACCTAAAAAGGGCTTAAGCTTGTCTAGAGGACTGGATGGTCAAGTTTTCCTTAATATTAGCTCCATATTCTAAGCACATCTCGATGATCCAAACCATTGACCGTGTAGAGTTTGCAGAGCAGATAATTCTTACAAAAGAAAATCAGTTTGATCAAGATTCGATATCTAGAAGATTGAAATAACTTTTGTTTATAAAATGTGCACAATTTATTCTCAAAATCATTTCATATCTATTTTTGTACAAAAATATTTCCGATCAAGTCAGCTATCTATGTTGGATCAAATTAACTTAGGTACGGATAATATGTTCAATGGGTTCTATACGATGAGTGATTTTGATCATCGATGTGGATCTATAATTTCGACACCAATAATATTCTCAACGAGTTCTACACAATGAATGATTTTGTTCATCAATAATTTTGATATGCAGTTAGATGACATGAAAAAGCCTGGAATGTAAAAAGGGAGTGGAGACGTGCATATTAAAATCAAATATAGAGAAAGAAGAGAGGAAGATGAAATTTACATGATCTGTATGGCATATATATAGGGGATAGTTTGATGGACTAATAAACTTTAGACTAATATTAGACTAATTATTAAAATTTAATTGAGAATCAAGAGTTTAGACGTTGGTCTAATATTGATCTAAAAAAATATTAATTTACGGAGCCATTGTATATATGTATATATGTATATATATGTGTGTATATATATATATATATATATATATGTGTGTATATATATATATATATATATATATGTGTGTATATATGTATATCCCTGCAGAATGGGGACAGTACTCCCATCCCCAGCCGACTCCCTTACTCATACATCAGTGTCATAAAATTATGAGAGGGAATAACTTAAATCTTTGCCATATGTACCTCCCCACACTACACCTCCCCCTTCCCTGTGTATGGATGGATGCAAGGGGCCCTGCTTTTCCTATTTTCTGTGCTCTTGCAGGACTTAACTGTTAGGATATTCCAAAGGGTTTTGTAGACTTTTTGGTCATTTTCGATGTAAAGACTCTGTGTTATTGATATCTATTATTTAAATATCTCTTCATTCATCTCATGGAACTTAAACGTCTCAATCGTTTCAACAGCTCAAAGGTCTCTCTATTTCTATAAATGTACTTCCTTTGGTTCCACGTTTTTAAAAATCAGAAACACTAGAAATTTGTCTACATTTTGCTCACATTATCGTGTTTTTTTAGTGTGAGAGAGACAGACACAGAAAAATTGACGGATAATTGATGAATCGGTGTGCTTTTGACTAAAGAGTTATTTTACTCTGAGAGATAGGCGCCAGTGCCATTCTCAAACAACCACGATAAGACAACAAATATGTTTTAAGAAGACTGTCAATTTGGCATCGTTTTGTTTATGTACCATTTTTTATAGTTTATAATTATACTATTCATTTCAATCCGTTTTCTGTAAGTTCGGTTATGTTCTATATTTTTTGTATCAATAATCAATAGATGTATTCTTTCTAGAATATTCAAATACACATTCGCATTATTTTCGAATTTCGAGTAATTGTGTTCCGTACAAGCGCTTCATGAGCAGAATCCTTTATCCTTGATCATAAATTGGAGTACATTTATCCCCCTGTACATTTTAAAAATTATACAAGTCAACGAATTTCTCTAAGAAAATATAATTTGACCAGTCTTTCTTAATGATTTATGGATCACATAAATCATTAAAAAGCAACGTGGTAAATAAATAATAACAAGAACAAGAATATAAGGATTTATGAGGTTCATCAATGTATTTTTTAAAGGCACATCTTATGTTCTTAAAAAAAAAAAAATTTACATTGTCACCATTCAAAAGGATGTAATTCATGTCCAGACACGATTTTTAGGAGCCAAACTTCTGGACTCTCATCACCTACATCATAATCTATAAAGCATTTTATTCTATTCACATCCCAATATATTAACCTCACAGTGCTGTTAATCATCACTAAGAGTAATTTATTTCATTGACACAAGTTTGTCAATTTATTGCATTACAATTTTCTTGTGCGATACATGTCATTTCCTTATCTATTAAAATGGAATATGAATTGTGTTGGCCATTATTCTTTTGTTCGTTATCATTTTATGAGGGAAGTCCATTAGTCTATCCATAATATACTTTGAATTTCTAAAAAATCAGGATTAGCAAAAGACCCAAGGGGTCATAGTCCAATTTGCTAGAATTAGTTTCTATCCACACATCATATTAAATTTCCTTTCACTCATTTATCCAAAACAAACATAATCATATCAATTCTAACAAAATTCCAAATAAACAATATTAACTTCAACACTAATCATTCCTCATTACCATTCTTAATTATTACTAGCTAATATATGTTAATAAAAAATAAATATGTACCAAAAATCAAAAAGCTAACAGTCGTACTTGGAATCAACGGTTAATGTGTGCAAGAAGTGCTTTTGTTGTCCATAAGAAATTGTGTAGATTTGTAAGCTGTCCGATATTCACCAAATACATAATAAATTATTAATTCTTTATTTAAGCATTAGTTGTATATTAACCACTATTGATTTGGGCTGAAGAAGTTTGAAGACTCTCCGCACTAGGCAACGTGGCGGATCGGGGACGGATTTAATCATTCCTGTTTTTAATTTTCGATTCCGAACTTTGCCTCCATCTCCACCTTATCTCTGAACGAGAAATGAATCATACGAATCCTCGTTCCGAACGGAGATCAGTGATCCCCACCTGGCCCCGGCCCGTTTTTTAATTAAAAAGAAACTCAATTCATCAAAGCAAACTGGGATTTTCAAGGCTATAGTCCTAGACTAATTATTTGATGTAAATATTACTAAACAAACAATATTTTATCAAATATACACAGATTATCCGAAGTGATGAGTAGGCCTTGGCGTGAGAAAGAACTAATAAAGAAGTCCTAACGATCGAGTAATGAGTAATGCCCAAAACAACCGAAGAAGTCCTATTGACTATTGTATTTGCTATTGATTTACACGGTTAAAAATTAAAACAATATTAAATTGGTCAAAAGTTAAAAACCAAAATTATAAATATTTATATATAAAAACGTAAAAAGTAAAATAATAATTATTTAAAACGGGATGGAAAACCGGACAGAGGTATTAAGATTTGTCTCCACCTATTTCACATTTTTTTAAAACTGTTGCCTCTAAATTCAATCCGTTTTCCAAAAATAACTAGAAACTCTAATCCGAACAAAGCGGACAAACCAAACGAAATTATCATCCCACCCTGAAGAAGCATTAATAATAAATAATTGAAAGTCAAGGATTTTGTGGGTTTTTAATTTGTGTTGTTACTTAAAAAAACATAAAATCTAAACGTAAAACACACGGATCCTGAATAATTTTATATATTCATCCCCCTCAATCTTTGCTAACCACAGGGCAATTAGTGTGTTCTCAAAACGCGTTAAGAGATATATAAATAATATAATAGTTAGACATCAATTATATAAAAGAAAATGCTAACACCGCTTAATAGATAATATATAAAATACATATTGAAATTCTTAAATTATATATTAATATTTATAAATGTATATTAATATTTAAATTTATTAATATCATATGTATATTATGTACGGACTGTGGTTAACAAGGTCTTATATAAAATATCCCAATAGTGAGCAGGTATATAAGAAAATGATGATGTGTTGAAAGATGTGCCCAAAGGAGGCAGAGATTGGGGAATCTTCGCAGAAAGTCCAGCACCTTGTCAGAAAAAGTTATTGAATTAGCATAAGTGTAATTTTGTCTATAAACAGATAAATATTAGCTTTAACTTTTGGCAAAAGTTAACAAGCGCCCGAAGGGCGTTCCTTAGTGTTCGGTGACATATCAGATTGTACAATTTTCTTGACAAATTTCAATCAAAGGTGAATTGGTACACGAGAACTATTAGACTAAATTATAACAACTTTCCTAATTTCTTTGAATATTACACAAAGTGACCCTGTCTCTGTTGTAATATAGGATTTGCAACTAAATTATTATATTTGTCTTTATTAAAATTTTATATGTATTTTTTATTTCGGCATCAATTTTTTATGACTTATTGGTTTCTATTAAAAAATTTAAATAGTATAAAATTATGTCGAAAAATTTTAAAAATCACGAAAGAAAAAAATAAACCCAAACAAATTCTGTTTGAGTTTATCTTTTGTCTTTTAAGATTTTTTTTTTAAAAACAATTTGGACATAAATTTTTACAAAATTTTAAAATCTCTTGTTGAAATAAACTAACAATTCTCAAAAAATTACAAAAATGACAAAAAAATCAAATCATAATCCAATAATTACCACAATCCAAATGCAGAGTAGTTTTTTTTTTATGGAGTCGCTTTTAGCGTGCTAAGTGGCAGAATTAGATTGGATAAAAAACTAAGTTAAAAAATAGAAAATTAGTGAAAATGACAAATCTATGGTGATTTGGCTCATTAAGTCTGAGCTAATTTGATTTTCGAGTTAGGATCCCTTGTTTTAAAAGTGTTAATAGGTTAAATTCTTTGGTTGATAAAATTACTCTCATTTTAAAGTTACTAAATTTCAAAAAATCTTGAAGCTCTCACAACGTTTTGGTATACTAATTTTTTTATAACTTTTTATTTTGTATCTATTTTTTATTGATTATTCGTTTGTTTTAATAAAAAATTTAAAAATTAAAAAATATGAAAAATAAGTCAAAATATAATTTTTGTCTTCACGACCTTTTGGTATACTAATTTTTTTGTAACTTTTTATTTTGCCTGGATTTTTATTAATTATTAGTTCGTCTTGATAAGAAATTTCAAAAAAATATGTTCAAAAAATAAGTCAAAATATAATTTTCTGAATAATTATCGTGGCTTTTGTCTTCTCAGTCTCTCATTAATTATACATAAATTGATAATTCTTGAATTTTATATAATAGTAAGCATATAACTTCTGTATGAATGAGATAGGAGCCAACTGATGTTATCAATAAATGTTTAATGTTAGGAGTTGCTATATAGAAAGTTATGAATTCAAGACTTATATATGTTAACAAAATAAATTCAAAAAATAAAAAAGACCATGACCAAAAAGATTTAAAAAGTTTACTTATAAGAATGAATTTTTTTAAAACAATAAATTTTTTTACTATTTTTAGTGTCTTTAAAATTGTTTTATTTGAATTTTTTTAACCCCAATCCATATGGTTATATATTTTTTATTTACCTTATCGAGAAAAATTATTGATTATAATTATTTTGATAAAGAACTATACAAAAATTGTTAAACATCAAATAAACTTTAGTTTGCCTAACTCTTTTGTGGATTATTTTTTTCCCATATTTAATCAAATAAAACTAATTTTTAGTGTCCATATTTTTTACTTTTTATGTTCGAATGAGTCAATAATTTACAAAAAATTGATACAAAATTAATGAAAATGAATTTTGTTGAATAAAAAAATAATCTATTTTTTTTTAGCCAAATGGCGTCATTAACTAATACTAATTTTATCAAGAGAGCCTAAGTTTCCTTTATTTGGTGGCCGGTCAGGAAAACATTGAAGGGTTACAAGTACGTTTCAGTGAGAGGAGGGAAATAGAAGGGGCTAATGACAAATAACACAATATATGAGTCAAAATTGTTATTTTGAACAAAACCTGCGTGAAACTAATATGCTACGAATAGCACGTGAACGTCTGACGGGATGAGTTGCAAAAGATTTCATGATTGCTCAAGGGACGCTATGGGGCGCCCAATAGCACGACCCTAACTTTTTTAGTTGAGCGAGTGTAAGTTTCATCTTTACAATATATATTTGGGTAAAATGCACTGACCTCCCCTGAGGTTTCTGACAATTGCAGCCACCTCCCCTGTGGTTTGAGAAAATGCACTGACCTCCCCTGCTTTTGAAACTATTACACTATTTCCCCCCTGCCGTTAGTTTCTGTTAAAAA
>JABCMJ010005370.1:0-11132 GCA_014822125.1 Arbutus unedo | reverse complement strand
GACTCTTTCAAATATTTCTTCAAGTTCCTGCTTTTTCGCTAGGCACAAACAAAAAATATAAACTAAAACGATTGTGCGATTCAAAATTCACGAAAGACTACATAAACGGGCAAGTAGGTTGCTAGTGACCCATGACCATATACCCTCGATGTGGTGGGATTTCCTCATCAAAATCCTCACCAAGTTTCCTTGTAGTTGGCTCGTACGAAAAAACGTTCGACTGGTACTGTGAAAATGGATCATGTCCAATCTCATGATCGTCTTCAATATCTCCATCAAAGCTGACGTCATTGTCGGTCGCTTCCATTGGTCCAATCAAAAGCGAGCATCCTATCAAACCAATGAGGAAAACCTGAATAATTCCTCTAGACATACCCATATTTTGATGAAGTTGAATTTCTTCTGATGATTTGAGTTGCTAATGGAAGATATAGAGAAAGGTTAAGGTGTGAGGATTTATAGGGAGAGTTTCTGACTACAAAAAGGTTTTGATATGTGAGGTTGGGAGTGAAGCTCTCCAATTGGTTCCAATGTCCAAAATTAATGGAGATGGATGGTAAGGAAAGTAGCACCATTCATTGATTAATTAAGCTGCAACTAGTGGTTTATGTTGGCACTAATTTCTCTGAGTCATTGATAATTCTTCAACATCTGACTCTTTCCGAGATCTCGCACTAGTCGGAGTTTCGTAAACATTTTTTTTAAAGAAAATAATTTTTTTTTTATCACAATAAGAAGTTTTTCATTTCTATTTACAAAAGACAAAAACCGAAAAAATCATAATAGAAGAAATGATTTCACACAGACATAGTCTGGGAAGTACATAAGACTTAAAAGTAATTGTACAATTGGATAATTTGGATGAACTGTAAATCAAGATTTATTGAGATCCAATCTTGATATTCATAATTTTGGGACCACTAAAAATTTGCCAGATCCTTAACTTTAAAGATTAGTCAATAACATGTGGACATATACCAAATTGACAAAATACGTACTTTAGTTATACATTAAAAAACAAAACTAAGAGGTTAGCCTAGTGGCCACATCTTCATACTTACAATAGAAAAGAAACTTTTCCCTCTCTCCAATTCTCTCTCTCTCTCTCTAAAAAAGTAGAAACTTTCAACTCCAGTAGGGTTTGTGTTTGGGGAGGGGAGGCCGCCTCCTCCCTTTAACCAACCCACCCCGCACTTTCTCTCCTTTCTCTCTCTCTCCTCTCGCCCCACCCCCTCTCTTTGTGCATTTTCTTTTTCTTACTAAAAAATTATCGGCAGTGTAATGAGATGGAACGTGGCGGCAGAACTAGCAGCCAACGACGGTTATAAATCTTGACATTTGGATTTATCCTGAACGTTTATGTGAGTCAAATAGGTGGTTTCTAGGCAGTCACAATTCATGCTTTTCAACTGTATGACTTCTCGGTTTTCTTAGTCTCTCTTCTCTCCTATCTATTTTTTCGGCCCCCTATATTGCTCTTAGTAGATGAGTGTTTGGTTATTATGGAAAAGGTGGTGAGTTCGAATCTTAGTAGTGATATATTGTTAGTTTATATATTATCATGATTCTGATACAGTAAGTGTCACGTGGATGTTAGAGGTTCTATGTGGAATTTTTTTTGCTTATGTCAGCGCCACGTGGATATTATGATTGGCGACTAAAATATTTTGTCGGCAAAAGTCATGACTTTCGGCGACCAAACTATTTAGTCGGGAAAGGTCATTACATTTGGCAACTAAAACTTTAGTCAGTAAATGTCACGACTTTTGTCTACAAAACAACATTTAGTCGGCAAAAGTCTTTCCCGTCCTCGATTCGGCGACTAAATTTTTTAGTCGGCAAATACTTTTGGCGACTAAATAGTGAACTATTGGCGACTAAATGTGTAGTCAGGAATTGTGTTTTTTCTTGTAGTATTCTTTTGTCATTGATCTGTCCCTTTTTTCTTGATCTAACCTGTATTCGTGGTTGCCATTAGATTTTTTGTTGGGATTATCAGCTTATGGCCTAATGACAAGGTAGTGTTTTCGGTGGTAGTGATCTTTCGTCATGGTTTCACATCGCGATCGTTGCTGGGCGGCACAGTTCTTAACTAACAGCTTAAGTGAGCATCCGAGGAGGCTTTTGGGCTCCCAGAAGATTGGTGGACAGCGGTGGTCTTCCTGTGCAAGAAAGAGTTAGTTTAGGTTTAGGATTTTTTTAGATGGGCTTTGCCAGTGGCTATGAGATGTTGTATTTGGGGTTTTCGGCTCACATATGTATGCTCTTATGGTTTTATTTGGACATTTTGAGCCTATAGGTGATTAAGGCTTTGCCCTCAGATGTATTTTTCAACCTTTGGTTTGAATTTCTTTCCTCTTTTCCTCTTTCTTAATAAATTATTACTTTTGCCCATAAAAAAAGGACTTCAGACTTACAGGTATGTTCTCTTTTAGGTTTCAAGTTTGAAACATCTCATGTGTTATAAACTTTGAATGGGGCTAGTCTATACAGGGTAAAAGTCTTGGTTTTGAATGGGGCGTCTGCAAGTAAACGACAGAATTAATCCTCCGAGAACTAATGGACATTAAACTGAGAGTAATTTGAAAACCGACCAAATATCTCGGTTATTAAAAAAAAAGGGCACATAAAAGTAGCTAGAATGCATGCGTCAAAACTCTGTTAAGAGATCTTCCTATATCAATCTATGATTTCCCGTCATTTTCATTTGCATTTCCTGTCTAGGTCTTTTTGGCCTAATTTATTTTTTATCTCTATTTAATTTCTTTTTTGTATTTATTATTTTGACTTTAATGTTTTGTAGTTTATTAGTCCATCTTGATGAAAGAAATCTAAAAAGTATAAAATTATGTCAAAAAGTTAAAAACAAATGTCACTAAAAATAACGAATAAGTTAAAAAAACTCCTTTTTTAATTTATTTTATCTTTTCTGAACTTTTTTCAAATGTGGTCAATTATTTATAACTTTTCTGAAAACTCTTATCGAGATGAACCAATAAACCACAAAAAGTTAACGAAAGACAAAAAATTGCAAAAAAAATTCAATAAATACCACAGTCCAAATAGACTCTGATCAATCACATCTGATTTAATTACAAATCTCCTTTTTTTATAAGTGGAAAAAACTGTAATCATCTCATCTAATATTTATGTTGAAAGTGATTGTCTTTATCCTATCTATAAAATTTATTGCCTAGATTGCCCAAAAGAATTTGTAGAAAAAATATACCAACAGATACTTGGATATTTCATAAAGATACTTTTATTGATTATGGAAACAGAAATTCCAGAACAATACCTATATCAAGGGTAAAAAAAAAAAAACATACAAACAATACGCATACGATATTGAATCGGAGCCTGTAAAATTACACTCCTCTTAAAACGAATTTGTGATGTGACACCGCACTAGTATTTGTCTCTTAAGATATAATGGTTCACTTAGCTGAAAGCATGTCAACTAATCAAGCGTTTGTCGACCGAGCTGCGTCAATGTCTCTCTCTTTCATGAATACGAAATATAGGGATATATTGTGGACTCTTTGGGCATCCAAAATCGTAGAATGATAAGGCAATATAAACAAACGAAGAGATTTTTTACTTTCCGAACTGATGAGACCTTTGAGTTGCGAATCATGAATAAAGATATCATTGAAAGACTCTTGATTTGCAAAACCACTGAGACCTTCTGGTTAGCTCGCAACATCCTCCAATATCTCAACTTCATTTACAACCTTTAAAATTACCAACAAGAATAACATATTTGACCTAGATATGAAGGAGTTAAAAAATTTGAAAATTTTGCTAAAGTTAGCAAATTGGTAGCCCATGTAGAAACCATGTGGTAATGTCATGCATTTTCCAAGTTATGTAGCGGTTTTATTTTGAAGTTAAATGTACCAATCAAAAGGAGGCCCATTAATGCCATGGTCTGTTAGGACCACTACAATGTCATGAAACCAAATGGCATGGGATGACATTGACCTAACTTCAACAAGTGCAAGTAAAAAAACTATACATACCAATTTAATGTATAAATTATGGCCAATTTTCACCCATCAGATTATTCTGGGCCTGATCCTTACTTTGATTTCCTTAATTTGCTATCAAGCTAGGCGCACGTTTTGTTTCATTATCATCAGCTGATGGATAACCCATATTTCAACTTGAAGTGTCCCTCTATACGTGACAATGCAGCTTTACCTACTTTATTTTGTCATGGAAAATCCTAATCTATTCTACATGGAATGGAGAAGTCTGGTGTGCGTTATAGCAAGTGTGTTGCGCACCAAAACGATAATATTGTCCGAAAATTATTCGATTAGTACTTAACTGTTCAGTCAGTATTTTGTGTGTAAAAAAAAATCATTTTAACGCACATCACTAAAGGTAAGGGGAGAGTTGTGAGGGTTCCGAACTATCCACCTTGGAAATAGAATTTAGGGTCGCTAGCTACCACTTGCGCCACACTATATATGGAGGTGTTTGGGAGCAATAATTTTGTATTTTGTGATTTTTTATATTAAATATTTGACCACGGATTGTAAAATACATTATGCAAAATGCATTATAAAATAAAATAAAAAATGTATAACCTTAAAACCACATCCGAGTACAAGGAGCCTATGTGTAAGGCCCTACAAATTAAAGAGTGTGGACCTCTGTGGGAACGCATTTCATCAAACTAGTTGCCAAAAAAAAAAAAATTTGAAGTGCACTATAATAATCGCCTCAAATTTCAGTTGAGAAACCTTTAATGCTCACCTCACTTCAGCAAACCATCAATGCCTCACCCCACTTCAGGAAATTTGCGACATATTTCATTCAAGAAACCTTTAATGCCGCACCTCACTTCGGCAAAAATTCAATGCCTCACCCCACTTCAGGAAATTTGCAACATATTTCATTCATCTCCATATCAATCTCTCTCTCTCTCTCTCTCTCTATTGCAAGATACCAAAATTGGATATGTACTGGCTTGTTTTCTTGCTGGGAAATTTTATTATCAATACCGTTTTCCTGACTCAATAAAATAGTATTCTAGGTTGATGTAGTTTTGCAGCATTAATTGTCAGTCAGTTCATCATTAAATGGGAAATTAAATTGCAATTGAGTATCAAATTGACAGATTTTAAGAGAGTTGGAAAGTAGATGAGGGATTTAAATAACAGAGGTGTAATAACCAAACATTAAGGCATGGAGGTTGTTAAGCCACGCACTAAATAACCAGAAGCCTTTTCAAGAGAGGAAGCAAACGTAAAATCGTTATCGTTTTGGTTTCTCTTATTTTAAATTTGAAGAGAGAAGGAGCTCTTTACATTCTCAATTTTATGGAAATTTTTTAAGTGAGAAAGGAAGAAATTACATATGTTAAAAGCAGTTACAAGAGACTAAAACTATCGGACATTGTAAAGCCCATTGAATTTTAGTTCTTCAAAGTGACTCTTCCATTGGATTAGTGTGAAATTCTTATCGCTCAAGGAACGAAATTCAAACATACACACAATTACAATTAACAAATGATATTTTACTTGGTTCTTCAATATCACGTACATCCACAGGCATGAGATTCACTTATAACCAAAAGAATTTACAAGATCTTTTTGGATGAACTCCTTATCTATCTTCTCCGAGTTTCTGTCTTTTCTCTAGTTGATCTTTCCTTTCACATAATGCATCAATTTACAAGGGAGGATTGGAGAATCAAGATAAGGAAGAGATTGTAGAGGATGGAATAGGCAAAGCTATTGGGCCGAACCATTCTGGATTTGGGCTGGAGGACAGGCCGAGCCCAGAGTGAACATCTTCAGTAGGCCAGACTGACCCTTGACCAGGCTTACGACTTGTAGAGCCTCTTGCCCAGTCCATAGGAGCACATCGCTAAGCCGGGTCAATTTCGTGCCCACCTGGTTGAGCTATGTTACTTACAGTAAACTAGGGTTCACTTGGTTGACAGGTGTACCAATTATAGCACTGGACAATTCATTTTGGGTCTCATTACGTCATTGGCATATGTCATAACAGAATTCTGTTACGAGTCACTATCCTAAGGGATTTTGTGCTCCGCATGGGCCTATCTTGGCTTGGTGGTCAAGTCAAGACGTGTATAAAAAGAACAGTACATGATAAGTACGATACACACAACATTCTGAACCCTAGAATGCTTCCCGACCAAACTCCGACCGGTGGGCACTAACCTTTGCTTGTAGTTGCAGATCTAGGTATACATAATTCAAAACAGACAGACTATGGGGTGGAATCGTTACATAGGCTAAAGGAATCCACAATTGGCGACCTCAATGGTAGTTTTTCTCATCTCAATATCCTCAACCTCACTAGAATCTAAAACATTTTTTGGTCGCAGTCAAGATTATCGTAGGCAAGAGTGACGGTCGAACAACTACTACTCAATAGAAGGAAGTGGCGGATCCACATCACGTAGCCAATAGATCACGCAACCTATTGCCTTCACCAGCCACCTCCCTTTTCGATCCCAACTCCAAGGTTTATCGAACGGATCGAAGCTAGGATGAATGAGAAGGATAAACTGGTCCAAATGATTCATTTGGAGGTGACCAAGCTCAAGATGGAAGTTTGTTCTCAACAGTCTGGAGACACCTCACGCTCTAGTGCTCATCACCACCACCCCCGTCATAATGAGAGGAGGTTCTCATCTGAGGACAAACTTGAGGAATGCGGCACCGCAAGGCACCAAGATCGTGGGAGGGGCAGACTCCAAGAGAAGCAAAGTCCCGCACCAAATCGACATCCTCGCGATGAGCAAAGTGAACTCCCATGCATTCCAGCACTCTTATGATTGAGCAAGCCATCTATCGCCAGTTCTCTCTCCATCTGTGCTTGTGACATGACCAACAACAAAACACAAAAGCCAATTAGAGATAAACCAGCGCCGAGAGCAGTCTAGGTAGAAGAAGGCACGGTAGAAGATTGGGACCAACACATGGAATGATCCCCTCAACAGGAAAAAAAGAATGACCGGGCTGACCTTCAGGAGCATCTGGAGAATAGAAGGATGCACGCTTCGGCTCGGTCACATTCTGATGCGATGCACGAACAACTCATCTCATTCCCTTTCACTAGGGAGATTTAGTTTGTGAAATTGCTAAGAGGGCTCAACCCTTCCAAATTCCAAAAATACGACCCCAAGATGGATGTCTAAATTATGTCTCTCTATAGTTCTTATGATGGTTTGATGTGCAAACTTTTCCCACTCTAGCTTGTGAGAGCTTGGCTTATTATGGTTCAATAAGCTGCCGAAGGCCTCAATCTCATGATTCAGGGAGTTATCGCAGGTATTCTTGGCTCAGTTTGTCATGAGCAATTGGTAGAAGAAAGAGGTCAATGCTATATTCGGCTTACAAAAGTCAGCAATGTAGTCACTATTGTAGTATGTAGCCAGGTATTGGGAGTTATTCAATGAAAACTAGGGGTATGATTCGACCATAGCAGTCACGTATTTCAAGTTGGGTTCGGATCATAGGAGTTGTCTCTTTAAGAATCTTATGCTCTATAACCCATTGGACATGAACGACTTGATGAGCTGGTTTGAGAATCACTATTAGTTGAAGAAAGCAAAGCAGGAGAGAAGATTGCCTGAACAGTTGGCATAGAAGCCAGACGAGAAGAGTTGTGAACATAGTTCAGATTAGGGAGAAAAGGGTTCCTCGGCCCCACAAATTCATTGCAATCACCACTGTCGCAATTGCCACTGTCTTTACTCTATTGATTTACGTCTTGCTTCACAAGATCAAAAGAGCCGTACTTCAGGTGGTCATTAAAGGCGTTAAGAGAAGGTCACACTGCTAAGGATTTCTGTATGAGGTGCTCTTATCATAGGGAGAAAGCCCATTTGACCGCTAACTATAAGTCGTACAAGGAATTTCCAAAAATGTTACTGCCCGAGGGGCGTCTCAAGGAATGTGTTGATGCCAAGAAGACTACAATAGGTCCACCAAGGAAGGAAAATTGAGCTGGATCGAAGGAGATTCGAACCAGTAATGTGATACACGACATGGTTGATGTTGCAGCTAAACAATGCCTCCGAGCTAAGATGTATAGGGCAGAAGTAGAAAAATAGGTCATGAACATTGAAGCACTAGCAAAGAAGCATCTGAAGGAATGCATTGATGCCGAGAAGACTATAGTAGGTCTACCAAGGAAGGAAAACTGAGCCAAATCGAAAGAGGTTCAAACCACTAATGTGATACATGACATGGTTGATTTTGCAGCTGAACAACCCCTCTGAGCTGAGATGTTTAGGGCAGAAGTAGAAAAATAAGTCATGGACATTGAAGCACTAGCAAAGAAGCCAAGGCTCGAGTTGGCCACTACCTAGCACCCACATAATGACGCTCTGGTTGTTATCATGCGCCTCGACCCTTGCAATGTAAAACAAATATTAGTCAATCAAGATAGGTTGACTGAGGTGATGTACTACTATTTGTGCAAGAAGCTTGAGTTGTCCGAAAATAATTTGCTGTCGGCTGAGGTCTCGCAAGTCGGGTTTAATAGGGCTCTGGTCTCGCCAACCTTTAATTTTACAAAATAAACACCACATAATACACCAATATCTACCAAAATACAATACAACATGTATTAGATAATTTTAAACCATAATTTATCAAGAATCCTACTCCGATACAACAATTTCCTCAAACCCTAGCTCGTTGCGATTTGTCTGATTCGTCCGCAAACACACAGACACTCGATTTGATCCCATGCTTTCAACACCTGAATTGATGCTCCTTTCTCACGTTCTTTGAGAATTCAAAATTTTTTTGCTCTTACTAAATCAAACATTCATGAGGAATATTGGGAGGCTTTCTAGGTTTTTCATGCGTTAGTACTTTTTATCAGAACAATACAATGAGGTCATAAATCTGATTATATACTTAATAATCAACAAATTATACTTTAACTCTAAAATTTATTTAATATTTAAATTAGGTCCCCTGACTTTCTAAAAATTAAAATACTATCCTCAAATCCTCCATTGTTTTGAATAATTAAATAATTAAAGTAAATTACAATACCGGGACCGTCCCTCTTATCTCAACATCTGATGTTGAAAATAACAAAAAAAAAAAAGTGTTTAGCCAAAAACGGACAGTACACTGACTTGTGAGTTGAATTACTGGAAACCGAGCATGCCATTGGATCCAAAACGTTGAATTTAGGTGATCCACCATGCTCTTTCCAAACATAAAACAGCTTCAAAATTGCAAAAACGCATTTTGAAATATTCTTTGGGTTGTTAACTGGGCACACCACTGATGTGGCACTACCACGTGTGCTGTTGACTCAGCCTCTTACTGACGTGAAGGATTACATGTCTGATGACGTGGAGCCTTTTTTGAGTCCACCTAATAATGTGACATTTGACAAGTGGTAGTCATGATGTGGCATTTAGGTGGCAATGACATGGCTGACAGGCAGCAGTTGACAAAAAACAAGGTGAAGTGTTACACATCACTTTTGCATATAATTTAAAACTACGTCGTTTTGTGTTGAGCAAGACTTAAATATATTTTAAACGATATAAGTTAAAAACAAATAGAATTTTTTTAACACAAAATAATGTAGTTTTAGATAATATGTAAAAATAATGTGTAAAATGATGTGTTTCTAACATTTTTGAAAAACAAGTGGCTACTAGGGTAGACATAGCACTGACGTGGTAGCCCAATCGGCATGTTCAACCTTTAAATGGCAGGGGGGGTGTGGGAATCAACAGTCCAGCCACACGCAATTCTCTATCCCCGTGACCTCAAATTTGTACGGAGGCCCGTAATATATCATAGCCTTTTTCTCAAAGAGAGGAATCAAATCCAATGCCCAAAATTGATTTCAAGCAAGTCAAAACCTGGGCAAAATCAAGAACAGTATTTCAAAGCTCTATTTTTGGTATATTTCCAGTATTTTAGTTTTAGTGGGCTCTGATACCACTTATTATGGCCCAAAAAATAAAATTGAAATACACACACAATCACAGAGAAACAGATAATTTAGGTGATTTTCTAAATTCGGATATATCCACAAATGGGAGATTCACTTGTAACTAAAAGAGTATACAAAATATTTTTGGATAAATTCTCAATCTATCTTCTCTGAGTTTCTACTTTTTCTCATTCTAATCTTTCCTTTCACCAAATTTCCAAAATCACAAGGAAACAAATTAGAAGAAACAAACAAGCCGAAGGAGACATTAAAGTTCAACAGTAAAGTTTTATTTGATAACTCAATTTAGTATTTAAAATTGAATAAATTAAATGAAAAATGAAATAAATTAGTTTGATAATCAAAATAGGAAATACTTAAAATATTAAGAACTTAATACAAATAAAGAATAAAAAAATAAGTAGGTCTTACCCTACTTATCGCTGATCATTTATCACTTATCACTATCACTTATCACATAAGTATTTATTATTTTGCTTTCCTCTAGTATTTTTTTATTGATATCTAATAGTCACAGAGATTTTCAACTTTCCCTCACCTCTCTCTAAGTCTCGGCCAATAGCAGCCAGGGGTGGCCCCGGGGTAAGCCTTGCCAAGCCCTTGGGCTCGGACAACCCCCAGCGCTGGGCATTTTTTTTATAAATATAAAAAAAAGCATAGAAATCTATCAAAAAAATTATTATTAATATTAAGTGAGTAACCAAGTTAAAGTCGAACTTGGGCAACTTAAATATTGAGACTGACACTGACAGTAGCATCCGCACACAGCGACAGGCTCACTCCACATGTTCTTTTCTCGAATTTTTCTTGGACCGAATGCTATAATTCTTTAATAAATATCTAAAAAAAATTTAGTGCACATAGATTTAGTGCAATTTAGTTTCTCTATTTGATCAAATGCAATTTAGTGCACGTAGGTTTTAGTGCCGTAACTATAAACTTATAGGCAATATGATCGATGATCATGCTCATCCAATTATTTTATGTGTTTGACCTGACTCAATTATTTTTTGGGTAAAATGCACTGACCTCCCCTGAGGTTTCTGACAATTGCAGCCACCTCCCCTGTGGTTTGAGAAAATGCACTGACCTCCCCTGCTTTTGAAACTATTACACTCTTTCCCCCCTGCCGTTAGTTTCTGTTAAAAAGGGTT
>JABCMJ010005368.1:0-15067 GCA_014822125.1 Arbutus unedo | reverse complement strand
CTAAGTTACATGTAAATTTTATTACTTCGAACTTCTTTTTTCTGTCTATTAAAGTTATTATTTATGTATATGTTCATAATTCCAGCATGAAGGCGACTTTTCGTTCAGAGAGGCGTGGTTCCATCTTTCTGAGGAATACCCGATCAAGTACGAGGCTGAGCGTCTCCCACCACCACTCGTTGCTGATCTCAATGGAGATGGAAGAAAAGAGATTCTTGTGGCCACTCATGATGCCAAGATTCAGGTAATAAATTAGAGAAAATCAATTGTTTTCATGTTGACTTTGTTATACAAGCGTAAATTATAATATTTTTGGATTTATTAGGAATTTTGAGTTCTGCGTTTGACGGTTGATCTTGTTTGTCATTTTGTTAGTTCATCATGCTTGGAGTGTTATTGCTAAATTAGGGCAAGATATGGTTTGAACCATAAAACTTCAATGGAATAATAAATTCTTCCCTAGAATGTAGTAACAGATGTTGCTAGCATTTATTTGTAACAAAATTGATTTGAACTTGATGGAGAGGTGATTCAACTTCTTATCCCTTAAATGATACTCGTGTGTGGGAGGCTATTCAAACACTGTGATAAGTAACCATTCACCCATGCAATTGGAGTAAAAATCTTTACTCCCTTTGAAATGAGAAGGAATTTGTGATGTAGAGTGAATGAGTCTATTTAGCTTAGCCATATACGTGGGACAAGAATAAAGATACGATGTGATGCTGGTCCATATTTAGTTACCAATACTTGAAAAGTAGGGTGCATATCTGCGGTTTTCTTTTCAGTGGTATGCGAGAGAGAAATCACAACCATGTGTCATCTCTTCAAGAAACCATGCATGATGATATGCAGATCCTTATGACTCATATCTAGTCCAACTTTGCTGCCTTTAAGAAGTCATTGAGCCAAGTTTATGGTGACGTTGACACTCCAATCAGTACACAACAAGCCAAATTTCATAGGTAGATGGCAAGTCTTGTGACCCAACAAGTTTCTCAGTTAGTTGAGCAATGTTTTTGCAAATCAAGACATATACCTTGGCAAGTAGAGTCCAATGTTCTTCATCACTGTGCTAATCCATATGTCATAGGCCATAGCCCGGATCTAGCTCACGCGAGTCCTTCGACCACCCATGTTGGTGTTCCATCACATCATGTCCAGCATGGACAAGAGGTCTTGTTCACATAGGATAGATTCAATGTGTATTGGCTAGTCAGTTATGACTTGGATGATATTACTAGGAGAGGCAAGGTTGATAGTCCTCATTTGATGGTTCATTAGACCCTAGTGTGTTCATTGACTGGTTGAATGCCTTAGAGATTACTTTGATTGGTGTGGGATAATAGATGATACAAAGATTATTATTTTTACAATGAAACTTGTGGGATGTGCCAAATTCTGGTAGCATGGGGTCCAAATGGACCAAACCCCTTTAAGAGAGGCACAATTTACTAGGTGGGATGACATGAGACGCAAATTGGAAACGAAGTACCTTCTTACAAGTCATGAAAAATTACTAATCAACCATTGCCTTGATCCAAAGCAAGGTTATTTAAGCTTGGGGGACTATATAATATAATTTGAGGTGCTAACGTTGATGTGTGAAATTCATCAAGAACAATGGGTTTGGATCACTAGGTTCATTAGTTGGTTAACATTTGAATATCATAAAGACAACAATATGCACATTTCTTGTATGCTTGAAGATGCCTACCGTTTAGCTAGGGATCTAGAGGGGTATTCATGATCTCTTCTCACATACGATCCCACTTCTCAAGCCGGGGAATCTAGGGATTTTGATGGCTTGAAGAGGGTGCCCCACATCCTTCCAAAGCTAAGAAGTATGAACATGTCTCCGGGCCTCTCGTATCTATATCCTAGATGTGTTGGATATGGATATAGAAACCCTCGGACACATTCTGGAGAGGTATATGACAAGTGAAAATAGGTGTCTTGAGTATTTGAATGTTTTTTTTTTGAGTCAGACATGTAGTGGGCACGTTTAGACATGCAATGGACACACGGGACATGTTATGGGTCAGAATGCAAGTTTTAAAACTTAGAATGGGGTCAAAACTGTAATATTTAAATTTAAATAGAATTAGAAGCTAATATTAGCAACTTTAGGGTGAAAAGCTTAATACTCGCAAAACAACAAAAATCACGTGTTACTTGTTAGTCATATGAAACAACTCCTAATCCCCAAAAAACTTTATGTATTGGGTTGCACGGGTAGAAGTCATCTTTATAGTTTAGAGTGTTGCCTAGTGCCTATTTAGATATGATGTGCTACGTATGGATGTCGTTCATGTGCTTCTAGGTCGCCCTTGGCTCTATGATGTAGATGTTAGGAATTTTAGTAGGGGGAATACATATCTATGATCTGGATTCTCACCAGATTTGGAATTTACAAGCACAACAAACACGAGGAAAAATGCTTCAACATAGGCCCAAACGTAAACCCAAAAAGTTAAATTAAGGACCATTCCCTTTCAAAACACATCTTTTATACATACACTTCCAAGATACACTTAACTGGGTATATTCTTTTGAAAACTTCACACCAAAATCGCGCAAAAACCACGATAATAAAAAAGAGGAAAAGTGTCAAATATCAAAGTACTGTTGTTATGGTACTCGCAGAGGATTTGTTTGTCTATTTCCCAATCACTGGAGGAGCTTTAGTCGTGCTTAAGCTATTGTTATTTCTGCTTTGGTCCAAAGAGCAATAATGGAGGAGCAGCATTCCTTAGGGACTAGGGTTTTAATTTACCATAGGTACTAATATCAGCTCTGGGATAGTTAGGTATTAGTTTTTTTAACAAAGGGCAAACAGGGGGTTGGGGACCCCTTGGGATTGCTAGTCCAATCCCAAGGCTGAAGGGGGTTACCAAACGGGCATCTAGTATATTTATGAGGGTTATGATTGACACATTTTTTCGTTGGGAAGTTTCTATAGTCTATTTTGATCTATAGGGGTTCTATAGAGGAAATGTTCACAAGGTTTTTGTCATTCTTAGATGGCCAATGGAGTTTAGTCATTCACTAAACTACACACATATTCATGGGAACTTACTTTTCAGTCACTTTGTATATATAAAGGCTTAAAATGATATAGTTTGGCTACAACTCACTCTCTTATGAAATAGTATAAGGGTAATTTGGTATTTTTTGAACAGCTCGGTTTGGATATAGTTTGGTTTGAGTATCGGTTCAGGTAATGACCTATACGATAATAGATTTGAATCTGAATGGGTATTCCTTGGCCTCTACCATATCTGTATCTACCGGAAAAAAAATCCGTTATAGTTCGGGGAAGAAAGAGCCTTTCAGTTTGGGTATCCATCGGGGCGGGACAAATTGCCAGCCAACTTTGACGAGTTAGCTACTTCTATAGGCAATTATTAAGGTCTTTGGCACTATTATGGCTCCTATCACCGGGTGAATGAAGAAAGGGGAGTTCAAGTGGACTACTGGTGCACTCAAAACCTTCACTGACCTTTACCAGAAGATTATTGAAGCTCTTGTTTTAAAACATCAGACTTTGCCCAAGCTTTTGAGCTTTCTTGTGTTGCATCTAGTGTAGGGATTGGGGGCGTTAGTCAGGCGAGATCCAATCGCATACTTCATCAAAAAGCTTAATGAAGCTAAGCAAAGGTATTCCACCTATGATAAGGAGTTTTACGCTGTTGTACAAGCATTTGGAGTTAACCTTTTACCTCGAGAATTTGTTCTATATTTTGACCATTAGGCACTTAGGTATCTTCACTCTCGAAAGAAGGTTAGGCTCGACATGCTAAGTGGGTAGAATTTCTTGAGGCGTGGACTTTCGTGCTTAAACAATGTGCTGGTGTTGAGAATAAACCTGCAGATATCTTAGTGGGGTTAATGGCTTCCTATTGCGTTTGAGTGTCCATGTGGTGGGATTTGAGAGTTTAAAGGATGAGTATTCATTTTGTCTAGATTTCAGTATTATTTATCAAGATGTTCTAAATGGTCAGTGTCACTAATATGTGGATTTTATTGTTAGAGATGGTTATTTATTTCAAGGGATTAGGTTGTGCATTACTCGTACTTGGGGATTTCCTTGTTTGGGAGCTGCATGCAGGTGGACTTTCCAGGCATTTTGGTAGGGATATGACCATAGATTTGGTACAAGATATGTTAAATATGCCTTCATTAAAGAGGTATGCTGATAGGATTGTGTCATATTGTCCCACATGTCAAATAGCTAAGGCTAAGAAGAAGAATATTGGTTTCTAAACTCCTTGACCCGTTCCTCACATGCCTTGGGAAGACCTTATCATGGACTTTGGATGGCTAGGGGTGTTGATTTCCATTTTTGTAGTGGTCGATAGGTTCTCGAAAATGGCTCACCTCATTCCTTTTAGTAAGTCCACTGGTGCTTCTCATGTTGCTAAATTTTTATTGAAGGAAATGCTTCACTGTTTACCTACTTCAATTGTGTCTGATCTAGACGTAAAGTTTGTCAGTTTTTTTTGGAACACTTCGGATACTATTTGGTATAAATCTGAAGTTTTCATTTCCTTTCCGCCCTCAAACTAATGGTCAAATGAGGTCATGCATTGGAGCTTGGGTGATTTGCTTTGATGTCTGGTGGGTGATAAGTTAGGAAAATGTGACTGCTGCTACCTACTGCAGAATTGGTTATAACAATTTAGTCAGTAAGTTTACAGGTAAGAGCCCATTGGAGATAGTCCATGGTTTTGCCCCTCGCCAACCTGTTGATCTTCTTTCTTTGCCACCTGAGTTTTGCCCTTCTAAGTCTGTTAAATCCTTTGCCCAGCACATTCAGGACCTATATGCTTATTAGGCGTAAAATTGCTCTAATGAAAACTGCAAACTTGCTCTGATGTTCACTGCAGGACTCAAGACTTTAATGAGTGTGACTATGTTTTAGATTGTCTTTGTCCTGAGCCATTGGCACTGCATTGTTCACAGACTTGGAACTAATGCATATTTATCTAATTTTCCATCTGATATGAATATCAGCCTATTCAATGTGGTAGATTTGTTTTCTTACCAGGAAACCAATCTAGCCTTCTATAGTGCATGCATTTTTTTCCTTCAGGGAGAGTTCCTCCATCTTCCATCCTAGTGCCTCTCTGCATTTTGTCTCTAGCAGACCAGGTGGAGGATTTGCTTGAGGATGAGATATAGGATTGTGCCATGGTGGCTTCCAGAGAGTTTTCTTCAAGTGGAAAAATTACATAGTCTCTGTTGCTACTTGGTCTTGTTGAGGAGTTACGCCGTATCTCTGAGGCGTACCACAGTCGCAACTATGGAGTCAAGTTCTTTTCAGCTGGGGAGAAATGATGGGGATCGCATTAGGCATAAGATCACCTGCAGCTACATGAGATGAGAACGGAAGAATTCATCTTTGTTGTTTTAAGTTGTTCTTTGTCAATTTTGTTTTAGGAGTCTAATACCTTTCTTAGGTATCTATCATCTATTTCTATCATGGAAACATTGTCATTAGCCTATAAATGCTCAGCTTATTATCTTCATGAGGTACTTTTGATATTTTGATTTAAGATTGAGTTAATTATCAAAGTTTTCTTTTGTCAGTTTAATCAAGCTGCGGTTCCAGCATCACCACCCCACACAAAGGAAAAAAAACATAAATATATCCCTATGATATTTTAGATAATGACCTCTTTCTTTTCTTTGCACGTGTTCATATTAAAGGAGGCTTCTCCCTTCTCTTCCAGCAACCATTCTCGTGATAACCATTATGGCGCCTCAAAACCTTTTAGAGCTTCCTTAGAGCATCTACAACAAAGATTTCGAATCCAATGTGGCAATTGAGTTTTCAAAAAATGACATCAAAACCAACTCCAACAAAAATGTTAAAAATATTGTCAAATGTTATGTGACAATTGAAGAATAAAAAAATTTAAATGTCATGTCAAATTGCCATATAGGCCATCAAAAAAATTTGACTCAAAATTTGACATATTTCTTGGAGATGCTCTTAGGTGGTTAAGGTTATTGACTCTCTTCTTCACCCATATCTCCCACTTTCCGTAAGTATCGAACATTAGGCCCTTTGTTGATCTGCTGGACTTTTCAACACACTATCTTGTGAGATTAATACTTGTTTCGAAAGCTTAAGTTGTAATAGGTTGAATCCTATCAGTGGTGGCTCCAAAACTTCTTGCCAGGGTAGTCAATCGAGGACTCAATATTTGAGAGCATTTAAGAAAAAGAAGACTTGGCAGTATGTGTCGCCCATCTTAGCCAATAGGTTAAAAAGAAGACTTGGCAGTATGTGTCGCCCATCTTAGCCAATAGGTTAACTTAGTCCAATCACAAATAGAAGAGAGCTTTGTTTGATATTTTTTCTGCTAAAAAGTTGAACAGAGAGAGAAATAAATCTTTCAGATCAACAATCAACAATATCTAACCAAATTGACATGAATGTTCAAATGATAGAAAAAGAAAACAATCCCATTTGATATTATCTGATGTGATTCTTTATATGCACCGGACACATATATATTGGGCTTCAATATATGAGACCATGTAGTTCATATCATGTTAAGAGTTATATCAAACAGTATATAAATGTGTAGCCAAATATGGCCCTCAGCATTATTCATGTTCAAGTAAGATTTCTTTGGTTCTATATCTATTGAAATCAAGTTAAGGAGATAGATTATGTGCAAGTCGGCTTGGGATGGGGGTTCATGTTTGGAGTAGAGTGGGTTGGCTTGGCGGTTCGATTTTACACTGCAATGGGCTGAAAGTAATATAGATATAAGCAGTATATGTATAGTTGTCGTGTGTATGAAAATCGAAGGTATTCATGTGAATACCATTTGTAGACTGTAGCAGCTACTAAATCCTGGTATTTTGATGGGGTGGAGAAACATTTTCATAGGTTTAAATCCTGCTTTTTGACCCTTTTGTGCTGGTGGACATCAGTGATAATCAACTCCAGGTAGATATTTTTGTTTCAAATTGTGCAAGAAACTTTTTTATCGAATGTGAGCTGTACAAAGGGCTTAGTTCAGAAAAAAAAAATAGAGGAAGAAAAAGCTGTACAAAAAGGCTTCAATTTCTCTGTCCTTCAGCTGATTTCTTGCTGGCTGATACATTTGTTTTGGGTTTCTCCACAATATCAATGTCATTATCCATTGTTGTGGTTGGTTGAAGCTTTTTCACCTCTTGTTTGACATGTAGGTTTTGGAGCCCCATGCTAGGCGTGTGGATGAAGGATTCAGTGAAGCACGTGTTATTGCAGAAGTCACCCTATTGCCTGACAAGATCCGTGTGGTATCTGGAAGACGTGCTGTAGCGATGGCAACAGGAGTTATTGACCGGATTTATAAGCATGGTCAAGTAGAGAAGCAGGTCCTAGTTGTTGTTACCTCAGATTGGTCTGTAATGTGTTTCGATCACAACCTCCAAAAGCTATGGGAGACAAATCTGCAGGTCCGTTTGGGTGCCATCTCATTTTATGTTGCTAAGTACTTTATAAAGTCATGGTTGTTGTCAACTTCCAACTGTAGTTCTTTTTGTAACTCGTACCTATAATTTGCAGGAGGATTTTCCACATAATGCTCATCATAGGGAGATATCTATCTCTATAAGTAATTATACCCTCAAGCATGGAGATGCAGGATTGGTAATCGTTGGTGGAAGAATGGAAATGCAGCCCCATGTGCGTTTGATCTTTCTTGATCTTTTATGTCTAGTGTGTTGTTCACTGCATCTTGACCAAAATTGGAGCTGTACTGATGACTTAAACTAATTTGTATTTAAGCATCATCCATCACAAAGCTGAAGAATAGGGGAAAAAACATACACAAGAATAAATGAGTGTCCCTAGTTGTGATGTGATCACATTTGAATCATCTTCATTTCTCATCAGAGGTCCATAAAACTTGAGATAGCCTTGCTAGATTTTGACCACTAAATCACATGTAATAGATTCGAAACAAATCCCTCTATTTTCTAATTCACCCACATTGCACATATTAAGGAAGGAAGTTTTTATTTATTGGCACCCTTTATTCACGGCCCAGAGTGGGTTAATGTAAGACTAAACTTTGTGCAGTGGCTTAGGTCCTAACCCAATAGGTTAGGCTTTTACTATTTGCCAATACAAGAAGTGGGAGTTGTCCAACAAATAAAACTAAATGAGATACTTACCCTAAAGCATATTTAGAGAAAAGCTCGTTAGACTTTTTGCTCATAGACAGCTTTTCGTGACTTGAAAGAACGTCGAGTTCTATTTTGATAGGTGGTTGGGTTGTATGTATTGAAACCGTTTACTATATGCACTTTTGCGAAGCTTGAATCAAAATTATTTATATGTTCTTGTGCAATTTTTGTATGTGATTCTAGTTTATTTCTCATTCTTGAACTTCCAAATTTGGCACCCCCTAAAAGAAAATCTTGACTCTTCTCTAACTAGATCTTGCAGAATCATCATATCTTGATTTCTTCCCTGACTACTTTCACTCAAAATACATTCTTGTGATTACTTCAGTTTGCTGTAGCAAAGGGAGTATGGGAGTCAAATTTACAAACAGTTTCATCTGTTTTTGGGCCTGTTTGCATCATGTTGTTTAAGATAGTTTGGTCTCTTTGCATTAATGTTTTTCGAGATCATGGTTTGTGATTGGTTGATGAGTACTCCCAATTTCCACGACACTTCATATTGACGACAGAAGCACTTTGGGGACACGTTGAACATATTAAGATAGATGTTGTAGTTATATACTCGTAATTCACAAAAAACAAAAAGACATTATTGCCATCATATTAGGGAGGACTCACAAATAAAACATTATGAATGTGAATAGATTTAATTAGAAGTGTTTTAGGGTTTCTTAACCCTTTACCCTAACACACATTCATTATATAGACAATGAGTACAAGGTAAAAGACGCATATACCCTAATAGTAAAAATACCACACACATTACGATAACTCCTAAAACTCCCCCTCAAGCTGGAACATAGATACCACATAGACCCAACTTGTTATATAATAGTGCTAATTGTGGCTTGGCACTGGGTTCCAAACCTCTTTGCGACCTCATCACTTCAATCCCTAGAAAAGACTTTTGAGTCCCCTAAATCTTTCATATCAAACTGGGTTCTTAATGTTCTCGTAAGCTCATTTATCGAAGCTGAGTCATTATGTTATTAGAGAAATCACACCACTACCCACCTTTTCTCGAACAATGTGGCAATTGACTTTAATATGTTTGGTCCACTCATGAAACACAGGATTAGATGGAGTATGAATGATTGCATAATTATCACAATACATATTCATTGGCAACTGCACACCAAAGCCTATCTCTTGAAGGAATAATTGTACCCAAATAACCTCACTTATCGTGTGTGCCATAGCACGACACTTGCTTCTGCACTAGATCGTGCAACAAAGGCGTGCTTCTTACTTTTCCAAGTGACCAGATTATGACCTAGGAAAACACAATAAGTAGTAGTTGATCTTTTGTTAGAAGGTCTTTCTTTCTGCCCAATCTGAATCAGTAAATGCCTTAACACGTAAGTGACTACTGGCTCGATAAAACAGATCCTGTCCTGTATGAGCCTTTACATACTTCACAATACGAAGAACAACCTTCCAATGAGGGTGTCTTGGTGCAGACATAACCTGACTCACCAAACTAACTACAAATGAAATATCAGGGCATTTAATGGTAAGATAATTCAATTTACCAATCACTCGGCGATACTGGTCAGGATTAGGAAACCACTCCCTCTGATCAATACACAATTTAACGTTGGGATCCATAGAAGTATCTACAGGTCTCGATCTTAATAAGCCAGTTTCCTCTTAAATATCTAGAATATACTTGGTTTGAGACAAACTTATTTCGTCCTTGGACGGAGCCACCTCAATACCTAAGAAGTATCATAGTCTACCAAAATCTTTGGTATAAACAATCAACAATATTTTTCCCCAGTCAGATGTGGGGGAAAAGATTGAATAATTTGTTTGACAACACTGCACGTCAAGCAGCAAGACATCACTAAAGCCAAATTAAGCTCTCAGAGATTGTTTGAGCCCATAAAGTGCTTTGCGAAATCGAGATACCTGAGTATGCTCTCCCTGAACAATAAACCCCGAGGGTTGCTCTATACATATCTCCTCAACAAGATAGATTTCCATGCCAAAAGGCATTCTTAACATCAACCTGAAATAATAGCTAACCAAGGTTGTCATTGAGAGAGATAAGAAGCCATATAGAGCAAATCTTTGTAACAAGAGAAAATGTCTCAGCATAATCAACACCATGTGTTCGAGTATAGCCCTTAGCAACAGGCCAGACTTTGTATCGCTCAACAGAGCCATTATGATATTTGATAGTGAACACCCAACGACATTTAACTGGGGTCCTACTAGGTCCCATTGTGATGAAGACCAGGCCTCTCATCCTCCACAGTTCACCGCTCAGACATAGTTAAGGCTTTTTGAACAGTGTTAGAAACAAAGACACGAAACAGAAATAGTGAAGGCACGAAGCGAGGGTGATAAGTGATCACAAGAAATATACTGGGTAATGGAATGAGAAGTACAATTATGAATACCTTTGTGAATGACAATAGGAAGAGAGTTAGGAGACTCAGGCGGATCTGGCGACGAAGAAGAAGTTGGTAGAGCAGTTTGAGACGTAGCAGGAAGTACTTTGGAGCGGCGAACATATATACGCAAGGGTTGCACTTGAGGGGTAATGATAGGAAAGACACAATGAGGTGGATCAGTAGGATCTACGTTTCACGGAAAGAAAGGTACAAATTCATTAAATGTAATATCTGCACATACAAAATGACGACGAAGGGACGAAGACTAACACGTATATCCTTTTTGAGTGCTAAAGTAACCCAAAAAACACACTGAATGGCTTGGGGATCAAGTTTGTCTTAGCTAGGATCCAGAGCATACACATAACATGTGCACTCGAAAACCCGTGAGGGTAAGGAGTGTAGATGACGGTCAAGGAATAAGACCAAATGAGGGATTTGACCCCCAAAGACAGTGGAGGGCATGCGATCGATCAATTAGCAAGCCGTAAGAACATCACTCCATTAAGACTTAGGAACATGCATTTGAAATAACAGTGTACGCGTAATCTCAAATTAATGACGGAGCTTGCGTTCATGAACCCCATTTTGTTTGATGGTCCGAGCATAAGAGGACTAATGAAGAATACCATGACCATCAAAAAATTGAGACAGTGCAACATGGAAATATTCACATGCATTATCAGAACGAAACACATGAATATAGGTATTAAACTGAGTTTTAATTTCCATGTAACACAATTGAAAAACGGAAGATAACTCTGACCACTCTTTCATAACACAAAGATATGTAACACGAGAGAAATCATTAATAAAAATGACATAATATTGAAAATAAAAAACGTTAAAAATCCATATGGGAGTCCACATATTTGAATGTACTAACTAAACTGGATGCACGATCAATCATAGAATAAAATGACACTCTACTGTGTTTACTCAGCTCACAAACTCCACATGACAATTCACCAAGACGGTTGCACAAAGGAACTAAGTGTTTAAGGGTCAACAGGGATCGATGACCAAGACGACAATAATGCTCATATGGTGACACCAAAGATTAGAGAGCAACAAAGTTAGGGTGAACATCATTAGCAAGGTAGTACAAGCACCACGCTTAGCACTACCATCAATCTTTCTCCCTGTCGTAAGATCCTCAAACACACAACCATAAGGGAAAAATGTGACAAAGCAGTTTAAGGACTTGGTTAGTTTGCTAACAGACATAAGACTAAATGGAAAACATAGAACATGCAAAACAAGATCTAAAGTAAGGAAGGAGCAATAGAAACATAACCCGTCGGTAATGTCAGTGATAGAACCATCAACGAGGGTAACTTGAGTTGGTTTACCAACATGATGAGAATCAAAGAAAACAATAGAGGTATAGTCATATGATCAGAGGCACCATAATCAATAACCTAAGAAGTAGGAGAAATAGAAGTTGCAACACACGCAACAGAAGGATTTGTCTGGGCAATCATAGCAGTGGAGGCACTTGCTAAGGAAGTATGAAGTGACACAAGACGCTGGTGCTCCTTTGTCGATATAGTTACTTTGGTATCAGTGAAATGAGTAACATGTCCAGTTGCCTCAGAAATAGTGGCCTAATGAGCCCAAGAAAGATCATGACAATATTCAACTATATGACTAGTCCCTCCACAATTAGTGCATAATTTTGAACTACGACCTCAACCACAACCACCTTCCCTCACTGGTGACCTCCACAATTAAAGCTACGACCTCCAGAGTCACAACCTTGATAACCGTGACTACCTCCCCTGAACTCATAACCATGAGAAAGGCCAAATCCACCAGAAACAGTAGAAGCCAAAGCAGAAGGATCAGATGCAACGACGATAGTGGTGCTCGTATCGGGAACAGCTGACTGAAGACCTCACTCAGAGAAGGTAAATATTGAGCCCCCAACAATTGGGAGCAAATGAGATTATAAGAGGAGGGTAGGCCACATAAGAATCGAGCCACATGCATAGACTTATGCTCGTGCTGAATAATTTGAATATTCACAGAAATAGGCCGGCAAATAGTAAGCTTCTCACATATACCGTGAAACTGATCATAATAATCCTTCGAAGATAAGATTAGCAAGAGCAAGAGACAAAGAGGTCTGATGAAGATTATGTGTTTACCACAGATTATTACCATTGGAATACAACTTCTAAGTCTGATGCCATACAAGTTTAGTAGTAGGTAAGAAAACTAAGGTACCATTGATCTGCGGCTCTTTACTGTTCCACAAGCTAACACGAATCTAAGCATCATCGGCATGCCAATAAACATATTAGACTTTGTAGGAGGATCATTTGTGAGAAAGTGATATTACTTCTTGCCCATAAAATCCTGCTTGACAACATTTGCCCATGGAGTATAATTTTTTCTATTTAATCATGTGCAGTTGATAGAACACCAAATAGGAATCAGATAAACCAGCAAGACGTGTAAAACTAGACGCCATTATAAATAAAACACGATAATGGGCGCAGCCTAACGAACAAGTGATCAACAACAACCTACTAATAGACAATCAACAACTGAGCACAAGCCTCTGTATCTGATCGATTTTGACATAATCACCAACATCAGATTATTAGAACATGTGAGGATCATTCTGATTTTTAGTTTAGTAATTTTTCTTAAATTAAATAATTTGTGAATAAGAGGTAGTTTTTGGGGTTTTATTGAAAGTCCTGAAAGTTTGGAGTTAAATTGGGATTTTATGGGACTTGAGGGATTTAAGCGTAATGAGGTATTTTGTGGCTACACAAGCATGCTTAGCCCTAATTTAGCCACACAACAAACCCTAGAATTGTAGTCCATCGTTTTCTCTTATATTCGTTCTTGCCTCCAGTTTTGAGAGTAGAGCAAGCAATCGAACTACAGATTTTCGAAGAATGCGAAGGAGGAAGATCGATCCTGTGACAAGGGCTCTGAGTCAAACCTATGATTGATTACTATCAGGGGGAATCGAAGGTTTTTATTAAAGCTAGGGTTTTGTTGTAATCGTAATCGAGGTAGGATTTCATGTTAATGTCGGTTCAATGTTGGTTAGATCTTAATTTTTATCGTTGCTATGTGATTGGATGTGTTTATACGTGATTCTATGATGTTTTCGTATCAAATCGAATTGATTTTTGAAGAAAACTGATAGTCTAGACGTGTTCTGCTGGTGTGTTGAAATAGAGTAGAAAGTTCGTGGATGTCGCTCAAGCAAGTTCTTTGATTTAAAAAAATAATAATAATTCGAGCGACCTGAGAAAATTTCAACTGTGGTTTTTCGAACAGAGGGCATGTTTTTGGCACTTGAGCGACCTCCAAACCGCTCGAGCGACCTTGACAAAAATTGAAAACTACTTTTGGTATTTTCTGCATGTTTATTGGGTATTCTGTTCATTTTTGCATGTTGTTCGGGTCTCTAACATGTCATGTAGTGTGCATATTGTCACGGGTTAGTGTTATGATTATTCCTGGATTGGTGTCTGTGTGATTTTATTGGTGCAAGTCCGTAAAAAGGTGACCGGGTGAGAGGTGGTCCCGTTAGTGTTAGTACGAGAACCTGACTAAAGGGTGAATGTCCCTTGGTCAAAGTTCGTAAACGACGATCCAGGTGAGGGGTGTCCTGTTGGTGCAAGTCCGTGAACCCTGCTTTGGGGTCTTGGGATTTGGGTATGCCCTTGGTTAAAGGCTGTAAATACTTTGGAGTCTGGAACTGAAATTCGATTTCGGCCTGGAATTGGAATTTGGTTTCAGTGTGGTATTGGAATCTAGAACTCGAGGTTAGGTTTTAGTATGGGTTGTGTTGGTTGCCGGTTGTGGCGGCGGTCTCATGTATTGCATGTGGAACTACATGTATATCAAAACCATTTGCGAACTGTATATTTTTGGTACAATCAGAAAACCTATATGTTTTGATGTGGAACAAATTTTAATCTTTGTTATTCTACTATTAGCATGTAATCCTATACGAGCTTCGGTTGATGTTGTTGAATTAGCCATTTTTCAAGTAAAGATGGAGAACCAAGGGGTTAGCGCCTTCGGGAAGTAGCTCTAGTATTAGGGTTTTATTTCAGTTTTAATGATATAATGTTTTGTTGTGTAGTTGTGGGCTCAGTTGACTGTGTAATTGATTAATTAGAGATTTGATGCAAGAGTTTAAGTTTTTATTGTTTAACCGTATATCTAGGAATTGATGTAATAGATTAAAGTTTATTATGGGTTTTATTGTATTGGGATTGTGTTACGGTTTGTTTTATGCTCATTTCATACTTTTAGAGTTTGGGGTGTGATAGAACATAATTGATATTATTATTCAATCACAGAGAACCAAATAAAAAAACCCAACAAACTAGAACCAAATTAGAACCAAGAAGACAGTCTAAAAAAAGAGATGGAATCAAGAACTTGTTTTGTATGAATCATACCAGCTGGAAATACCAAAGAAACTATTGTACTTAGCA
>JABCMJ010005365.1:0-55998 GCA_014822125.1 Arbutus unedo | reverse complement strand
AAGTCAAGAAATTATTCTGCCCCGTTCTACAATTCACTATTCGCTAGGGGGCCGAGAAAATTTCCGGGCGCGACATCTTGCTTGCCGTAGGGATGGCCGACACAACAAGCAGTGAGGACAGTTTCAGACGATTTAGGATTAGTGTCCGGGGTATAGAAGATAGAGGAGGAGATCCATTGGAGTGAAAGATTTGCAATCTGGCTCCCAACGCTGCTTTCGAAGAAGTTAAGAAGGTTGCATACACCAAGTTATTTTACACTGATCCAATGGTGCAATACTAAGTTGTGCGCCGACTGGGGATAAAAGAGGAGGTGGTGAAGTGAGCTAGGTGGTGTGCTAGGTCCGAGGAAGGATTTAAGGCTATTGTTGCCATGATGATTAAAAATGGGGATGTGGGTAGGTGGCCACCACAAGGGTTTGGTGAGTCAGATAATTTTGAGATAGTAAAGTGTTCCCGGGCCACTGGGGCTCCCACAGAGGAGGTGGCTTCAAATGAGATAGTGGGAACGAAAATGAGTCGAGTATCAGGAGAACGGATAATAGAGGGTGGTGACCAAGTTGAGCACCCCAAGGGTGCGAAAGCTCAAGTGGGAGTGGATTCTGGAGATGACGAAGATTCAGATGAGCCGGGAACCTCGAGGGCACTAGCAGGATCCGAGGAATGACCAGGAGCGGTTCGGAGGAGTCAGTTAATGGACCCGTAGCTCAGTAAGGTGGGGAGCGAGGGCAGTTGTGTATAGGAACAGTATGGTGGTAGGAGAGAGTGGCAGGAGGGAACTCTTTTTGGGGATTCTTTTTGGAGATTGACATGTACATAGGGAGTAGTATATGATAGGTGGGATGTGTAGGATAAGGGAGGGAGCGGTGGGAGCTGATATTCTTTTTTGTTTAAAACTGATGTAACCACAACACAGTTATAGTGTATCAGCTTGTTTTGTTTTTAAATAAAGTTTAACAGTGGTAACCAATATGTCATGTATGACTATTACTTTTATGATCTTTATTAATAATGTTGCATGCATTTATGTTGGGACGCTAATATCTACGAGTGCAGCACTATGGACACCACAGGATCAATTGGTACCAATAACGATAATCAAATGAGCAGTAATGGAAACAGTAATGCAGGAGCTCAATTTGCCGAATTGAGAACCATAATGCAATAGTTGGTAGGTACGTTACAGACACAACAATAGTTCTTGCAGACACCTTTGACTCAGCCACAACCACCCACACTACAACCAGAAGTGATACCCCTGGTTAGGGAGAAGGTTGGGATACAACCAGTAGCATTAGAAATTGAAGTGCGAACAAACCCACCAGGAGCTAATGCTGAAGCAATTAGGGAATTCTTAAAACTGAAACCTAGAACTTTTCACGAAAGGATGGATCCAATGCGAGCCAAAGAGTGGATAGAAGAATTGGACAAAAGTTTCTATTTGATCGGGAGCGACGAGTACCAGAAGGTGGACATGGAATCAAACCTTCTAACCAGAGAGGCTAACCGATGGTGGAATCTGATGAGGGACAGGGAGCCACGAATGACTTGGGATCGTTTTGGGGGTCTTTAAAGAAAAGTACATGCCGAGAGCCATGCAAACAGCAAAGTGCCAGGAGTTTGAGCAACTCAAACAAAGAGGGACTACGACTGTGTTTGAATATGAGGCTGCCTTTACCAATTTGGTTGAGTATGCACCACACCTAATAACAACAGCCGAAGGTTCGAGGAAGGGCTTAGATATGACACCAAGAGGTTAGTACGGCCACTACAAATGCCAACTTATGCAACCATGTTAGATCGTGCGCTGCTAATAGAGCAAGATGTGGATGAGAACCGAAGGTACTAGGAGGGGAAGCGTCGCCAAACAACACAAGTTAGTGGGGCCAATAATCAAAAGCGTCAAAATACAGGAAGTTGGAATAGAAACGATGGTGGTACATAGGGGTCTATGACGGTGTGCCGGATTTGCAATAAGAGGCACCGAGGAGAATGTTGGAAAAGGACTGGATATAATCAGTGTTATAACTATGGACAGACCAGACACCTGAGGCATGAGTGTCCAAGAGCGGGAATGGCTACGGGGGCGAACACGACACCAGTAAGGCCTCAGGGAAGACAAAATTGGGGACAGGAAAATCTAAGGAATCAGGGAAGGAGGTCAGAAGGAAACAATAATAATAGACAGCAGGGTCAGGGTAATCGAAATAATAATAGTGGGCAACGTCAGGGGCGAGCTTACACAGTCGTGCCCCATGATTCTAGAAACAACGAGAACGTGGTAGCAGGTAACGTAATTGTGTGTTCTATACCTACATATGCATTATTTGATTCTGGTTCGTCACATACTTTCGTATAGCAATCTTTTATCGATAAACTTGATAGGACAATAGAACCGTTGGGATATGAGTTGTATGTGACTTAGCCCATGAGTGGAGGCACGATGTGCTCTACAGTCATACGAGATTACAATGTGCACGTTGGTGACATTGACACGACAATTGACATGATATCGTTAAATATGAATTTATTTGACCTAATACTCGGTATGGATTGGTTGGCCAGTAATGAGGCTACCATTGACTGTGCCCAAAAACGAGAAAACTTGTGAAAACATAATGTGGCTGTTATGTTTGAGGGTGAGGGTATTGTGACACCGCCCTACTTTATATCGATTACACGAGCCTGACGACTCTTGCAGAAGGGTTGTCAGGGATACCTATATAGCGTGTTGACGCCTTACACTAGTAAGCTCATAGTGAATGATATTCCGGTTGTTTGAGAGTTTTCGGAGGTATTTCCCTAGGACTTGCCTGGAATGCCAACCGAGAGAGAGAGATAGACTTTGTGATAGAAATTGAACCAGGGACATGGGCTATATCGAAGGCACCATGCTGTATGGCTCCGGCTGAGTTAAAAGAGTTAAAGACTCAGCTCCAGGAATTATTAGATAAGTGGTTTATTAGATCAAGTTCGTCCCCGAGGGGTGCGCCAGTACTATTTGTTAGGAAGAAAGATGGGATGATGCAACTTTGTATTGACTACCGAGAGTTGAACAAAGTCACTATTAAGAATAAGTATCCTCTGCCTAGGATAGGCGATTTGTTCGACCAGTTACAAGGAGTGAGAGTATTTTCGAAGATTGATTTACGTTCGGGGTATGATCAACTACGAGTAAGACTAGAAGATGTAGAGAAGACAGCTTTTCAAACCCGTTATGGACATTATGAGTTCCTGGTAATGCCATTTGGGGTAACGAATGCACTGGCAGTGTTCATGGATCTAATGAACTGTGTGTTCAAGCAATACCTGGACAAATTTCTTATTATTTTTATTGATGATATTTTGATCTACTCAAAGGACGAGGAGCAACACGCATGGCATTTGTGAACTATACTACAAACGTTGAGAGACCAGAAATTATATGCCAAATTTAAGAAATGTGAATTTTAGCTAGCGAGTGTGATGTTTTTGGGTCATGTTATTACGGGAGAAAGGATTTTGGTAGATAGTCAAAAGACTAAGGCAATCGTTGATTGGCTAAGACCGACAAAAATTGTGACGGAGTTGACCCGGAGGGGCGAATCTTTTGTTTGGACAGAACAACGGGACCAATGCTTCTAGGAATTGAAGAAATGACTTACAACAGCACCTGTTCTGACACTACCCGAAGGAGTGAAAGGTTTTGCGATTTACAGTGATGCTTCACGTCAGGGACTTGGTTGTGTCCTAATGCAACACAGAAGGGCTATTGCATATGCATCCTAACAGCTGAAACCACATGAAAGGAACTATCCGACACATGATCTGGAGCTGGCATCATTGATTTTTGCTCTAAAGATCTGGCGACATTATCTATACAGTGTTACATGTGACATCTTCACCGATCATCAAAGTCTGAAGTATATTTACACACAAAAGGATCTGAACTTGAGACAGCGACGATGGCTGGAGCTGATGAAGGACTACGATATTAATATACAATATCACCCTGGAAAAGCAAACATGGTAGCAGATGCTCTTAGTCGCAAAGCGGTGGGAGTTTTGAAGAATTTACGAGTGGAACGATAATTGCTCAATGAGCAAGAAGAAGAAGTCTATATGTTATTAGTCGCTGAACCAGCAATTCTAGAAGAAATCCAGGTGAAACAGATGGGGGATCCAAAGTTGAAGAAGATTCACGAGCAAGCAGAGTCCAAACCAAACACAAAATTTACCGTAATCGACGGTCTGCTACAATTTCATAACTGAATGTGTATACCAAATGACAAAGAACTCAAGCAATGAATTCTTGACGAGGGCCATAGAACAAGATTGGCAATCCATCTAGGCATGATGAAGATGTATCAAGATTTGAAGCAAACCTATTGGTGGATGGGAATGAAACAAGATGTGGTAGACTACGTCAGCAGATGCCTACAATGTCAGCAAATCAAAGCCATACGTCAAAAATTGGTAGGACTACTACAACCTTTATCAATATCAAAGTGGAAGTGGGAAGATATCACGATGGACTACGTCATCGATTTTCCCAAAACGGCGAAGGGAAACAACTCGATATGGGTAATAGTTGATCGCTTGACCAAAACGGCTCATTTCTTACCAATCAAGAATACATACTCAATGGATCAGCTAGCTAACCTGTACGTATGGGAGATCATTTGCTTACGTGGAGCGCCTATAACCATTACGTTGGACCGAGATACGAGATTCGTCTCAAGATTTTGGTAGTCTCTTTAGAGGGCTATGGGTACTAAACTCAACTTCAACACAGCTTTCCATCCTCAGATAGATGGACAGGATCATACAAACGTTAGAAGATTTATTACGTACATGTGCACTAGAGTTCCAGGGCAACTGGGAAAAGCATCTACCATTAGAAGAGTTTACTTACAACAACAGTTTCCAAGCTAGTATTGGCATGGCACCATTTGAAGGGCTATATGGGTGAAAGTGTAGATTGCTATCGTGTTGGACGATAGTCGGGAAGCTGAACTCACAGGACTGGAGATCACTCAAGAAACAACGAAACACCTATGAAGGGACTTGTACGATTCGGGAAAAGAGGGAAGCTCAATCCACGCTACGTGGGACCTTTCGAGGTGATTGAGAAAATAGGACCAGTTGCGTATCGACTGGCCTTAACACCGAAGCTTGCCAATGTCAACGATATTTTTCGCGTGTCAATGCTAAGAAGATATATATTGGACCCGACACACGTTCTACAACAGCCGCCTATTGAGCTAGAAGAGGGTTTACGTTACAAAGAACAACCTGTTCGAATCCTGGACACGTGTTAAACAACTACAAAGCAAAGAGATTCCATTGGTCAAGATTTGGTGGGAGAACCAAACAACAGGAGAGGCAACGTGGGAGAAGAAGTCGAACATGCGAAAGAAGTATCCAGAGTTATTTGTTTAAGGTATGACATTTGTATTTTTTTAAACTTTTATTAATGTCATTATGCCATTACATAGACTGGATACGAGCAAGTTTGACGGACCAAACTTCTTAAGGTGGGGAGGATGTGACACCTCGACCCGGAAAAAAATAAAATAAATAAATAAATAAAACAAATAAAAATATTGTGGGTAATTTAAAATTTTGATTAAATTAAGAAACATGAACTTTTTAGGTCATTTAGGTAGTTTATTTGACGAATAAGGAGATACCTTGAAATTATTTTAGGAGTAAATGAAGTTGGTTTGAAACATAATCGAGACCGAAGGATGGTTCGATACATTATTTCAAGCATTAATGGTAACTAAAAGTTAACCTCGATATTACTCTAAGGGACAATCAAACGAGTTTAGAGGTCCCTAAAACTAATGTATTTACTTTTTACTGAAATATAACTATTATACTTATCCATTGGTGGATATTATGGCCACCTCATGCTTGCATGTTGTCACCTCCTACTTGTTGATGCTAGCATGCCACCTCCTACTTGTTAGATTAACCCAAATTAGATTGTAAGATGCTTCCATTCTCCTCTTGCGTGATTCTGCCAAGAGAGAGAGAACTCTTGAGCAGCTTCATTCAACGTATACTTCTTCATTATTATTTTTTGGTTGTGTTCTGCGTGTTGACTTATTTATATGAATATGAGAACATTAGAGAATTGTTTAACCATTATGATAGCTTGGAGGTATTCTTCCACCTCAGTTCTTCCACGAGCCACCACCTCCCGCTACCGGTATCTCGCTGAAAAACTTATTTTCTTGCAGGAAACCTCTTAAATATTCTGACAACTTAATAGACCTTCAAAGATTCTCATTTTCGAGCATCTTACACACTTTTTTTGAATTTAGACCCTTAAGAAAGTTTAAATTACGTTTCAAGACGAAAATTTTGATACCAAACTCGTCCAGAATGGATGAATGTGCTATTTTATATGAATTTTTAAAGATAGTGAAAACAGGATTCCGTTTTTAGGGAGTACAACCCTTTTCTTTGATTTTTAAGGAACTTACACTTCGAATTCAATTCTATAATTTTTATTGAGGCTATATCTATGAGTTAGTGAACTTTGGCTGCTGGAACTATGTAAAAATGTTATAAACTCTATTTTTGGTGAATTTTTAAAGTATGCTGGTTGACAGGAACAAAAACAAAACTGTTATAGGGCCTGTTTCTTTTGATTATTGTGAAACATACTTTTTACTCATGAAGCAGAAATTTTTACTGAGAATAATACTCTAAGTTAGCTAAATTTGGGCACTGGTTTCAATGTTTTTGAACTTGAAATGAATTTATTATGAATTTTCTATCAAACTGCGATAGATTTGAACAATAAATCAAAGTGATATTTTCAACATTTAAATCCCTTGTTATGTTTGGAATATTTTGAATTTTGGTAAGATTTAGTTTTTATCCAAGAAATTTGTGTAATTTTAAGGTGGGGTTGTATTGACCATTTTACTTTAGGGTTCATTTGTGCAAAGTTAATTGTTTTAACTTTAATCGTTAGAAATCGAAGGTTACACTTAGAGGTAGTTAGTGAGACGTAAGTAGACTGAGACATTGAGATTAACGTTAATGCATTGGGAATATAGTTGACATTCTATTATCTGTTAATGATATATTACAATTGTGAAGGACCAGTTGAAGCTTGACGTTCATTGCTTTACTTGACAAACGGTGAGTCTAGATATGCCTTTTTAGTTGTTTATTTTTAAAAAAAAGTATGTTCTAGCTTAATATTTGCTATAATGCAATTGATAGCTTATTTAGAGTCAAACCATGCCTAGACATGGCACATGGCTAATTAGCATGTGATCTCGGGTTCCACATTATTGAAATTCCGTGAATGGTGATCATTTTAATGACGTCATATAAGACCCAATGATTCCCTGCTTCGGTGGGGGTGTGACAAGCGGTGGTTGAGATAAGGTTGAGACCCATGGCCAGGTGATATCAGATGACGTCATGCCTATTCCGTATAATAATTATTCTAGGGTTGCTCCCTTAATTAGGTCTGGCATACACTGATTGATCGACTGATTTATATATGATGCTTATTTGATTATAAAATCTGATATTGTTATAACCCACGGATTATGAAAACTATAAACTGTTTACTACGTCCTCAGCCACGGCCCATGGACCCATTCACGAACGTGGTCAACATATTAACGAATTGTTTATCTCAAATTATGTCATGTAAAACCTATAAAAATGTATATCTAGATTCATACTAGATGTGAGCTAATGAGTGTTGCTTTGCAACACACCAGGTCCCCAAGCTAGAGCAGGTAGAAAATAAAAGGCGGACTAGCTGACCACTACTTTTGAGTTTCGTTTAAAGCACATGTAAATATACTGCAGTTACTGTTTAATACTTTTTGAGGCCATGTTTGGGCCTTTACCTTGGTTTGTAACAAATAACAAACAAGCATGTTTTATAAATAATGTATGATGGTTTTCCACGTCCTTGGGGTTATTTTAATTATAGAAATAAATGACGATTCTGCTAACTCTGAATTACCTTGAAAGGTAAGTGAAATAATCAGTTTAAATCCATAAATTTTTAATTAACGTAGACGCCTTAGCGAGATAGTCTCATTGGCCGGTCACCAATAGACCCAATTTGAGATGGGTCGTGACACCATTTAAATCTGCCATGGTTTTGTGATTACTATTATCATGTCTACGACCATGACTTTGCTTATGTTTATGGTAATTGAGTCCAGTTGCTTCTAGAAATGGGGACCTAGTTAGATGAGTTTAATATTTTTTTTTATTATAAACCGGTTTGTTCGGCTACCAAGAGACATGAAATCAAGTAAGAGTATTTACAAAAACGACGTTCTCAATACTACTGCTGTAAAAGCAAATTGGTGGGATGGAATGTAAAATTTATTTTTCGAGCATTTTATCCACAGAATCTTTCCCCACACAATTTTAGTTCAGAAACCTATTATAAACAAGAGCGGTATTATGTTATTGATTTGTAATCTTGTAGCCTCAACTTAAGCTTGCAGAAGGATTAGAGTTTTTTGATGTTCATACTGTTCCTTCAAATCTTTCCATGAAATCACGTGATCTTTTACCTAAGATATTCTTTGTTCAAATCTTTTGAAAATGACTATGAATGAATATCCCGACCTTAGGGGAAATTTTTCAAAGATGCGCTATTCCTGTCCTTTATAGTTTGTCCAAGTTCTATTGCATATAGTTGAACTTCTACATCAAGTATGCAAGATAAGTAGTTCTTTGTGGAAATGTCTAGAGCTATGATTTCTAAATTTTGATGTTTGCCAATTTTTTATCTCAAGTAGCGAGATTCGCACTAATAAAATGTTATGCACATAAAAAATAATAAAGAACTATAGAACTCAAGATAAAGAGAAGATAGGTTTTCAAGAACTATTATAAAAGAGATTAATCTACATAAGATCAGTATGATGTTATTGAAATATCTCTCTTTTATCACTATTTATAGTAATATTTCTCTCCGTTTCTGAATGAATAAAATTAAGAAATGAGACTCCTATTCATGGATGAAGTTTTGGGGCCTAAATTTGGTATACTCAAAATTTGAGGGGGTAAAGTGTTGTGAGGCCATAAATGCGATCGAAATTAGTTGGGGCCTTCACTCCCTCGAGACTTTTCTTCATGCCTAAGTTCTTTGATATCATGGTGATGTCATAATTCAATTTCATTGACGTTGTTGACCCCAGGTTCATTTTTTGGAGTAGCTTACTCCAACGGACTTGGGTTCTCATAGTGCACCAAACACGCAACAGGGTTGTAGTGCAACTCGATGGGACCATTCAAGATATCATCATTATGATACAAGTTATTCATTTTATAAAGTTCATTAGGTATTTTATTTGTATGAAAAAATAGGTTAATCAAATATTTACAACTTTATGATCAAGGGATATTTCTCTGCTAGTTTATTCTCCGAATCATGCTAATGTTTCATTTCTAGAAAACATGTATTGTCCGTTCATGTGAATACTAAATAGACAGATTGAGGAAATCCCTATATATAGAGACTGAGAGACGGTACAAATGAGATCAAATAAAAAATAGAAAGTATAAAATAGATTAGTGATCTACTGTTTGTCATCCGAAATGTAATGACTAGAAAGATCATTGAATCAAACGCCCAGGTAATCTCATATGAAAGGGATGCTCTTATCATGTTATTGCATAAAACATTTCCTCTATTTGATGCTATATTTGTTGGTATTGGCTCCAAAGGAGAAAGTTCCCTATTACCCGTAGCGTTCCAGAAAGGATCCAATCAACGTGATTTTTTTTTAAATAAAGTGCTCGTCAAGCTTTTTAAATTGAATGGTTCAAATTGTATTGATGAAATCATGGAAAAACAATTAATATCAAACTGCACTACAACTCCATAATGCGTTTGTGTTCGATACACCCATATATTGAGAAAATGAAAACATTAGGGTCATTTGGCCAACAACATGCAACCCAGTTGCTTGCCAACCTCACAAATAAATTATTTTTCAACCATTTTACTTGTGCATAATTGAAACGTCCACTAATCTTTAGTTAGATGATTAGGATTTATTTGAAAAAATCATTAATAGGCTCCTCAGTCTACAATTTTGAACACTCCAAAAACTCAAGCTAATCCTCTACTCCTTCTATCTAGTTCTTCGAGCACATTGTGCGGTAGCAAATCTGATTTAAGAAAACCGTGAAGAATTGAAGCAAATTTGATGTTTTTCCATTTTAGTGAAATTTTTTTACAATTTTTTATTTTGTGTTAATTTTTTGATGGTTGTTGGATCGTTTCGACAAGAGATTTCAGAAAAGTATAAAATTATGTCCAAAATTAAAAAAAATTCAGAAAGGACAAAAAATAAGCCAAAAACAGCATACGTGTTGACTTATTTCGTCTTTAGTAAAACAATTTTAGCTTTTAGATATAATTTTATATTTTTTAAATTTCTTTCGTCAAGACGAACAAATAATAACAAAAAAAAATGACGCAAAAATAACAAATATAAATCTTTTTTGAATAAAGACAAAAAATAATCAATTTAGTTAATTTTGGCCAAATAGAGATTATTTCTACTCTCATGAGTTTTCACAGAGTTTTCTAGAATAAATGTAAAAAAATTGTAGTTTCTTTTTGTATGTTGCAAAAGTTTCTATAAAAAGGAAAAAAAATTCATTCACCTAAAACCGTGTTTTGACTACCAATTTGATAAGCAATCTTAAAATAAATTCATATTTCCAAAGATAGATTCGGATGTTTTGATATCGTAAATAGTAATTGATTTAGAAGTTTATTTTTTTGATTTTCTATTAGACTTAAGTTTTTTTGGAATTTGATTAACTAACTTGTGGTTATTACTTAAATTTCAAAATTCACAAATGAGACTGAATACGTGAACCCCTTTGAAGGAATATTGAACCTTGAGCCAATGGCTATATAAGAACCTGTTGCTAGGCCCTTTTGTTGAAGGAATTTCGAGTTCACCATTCTCTAGGAAAATTTCAAAAATTCCTTTGAATCATTTAGAGAGACCAAAGAAGTTCAACGAGCCAATGGCTATATAAGAACCTGTTGCTAGGCCCTTTTGTTGAAGGAATTTCGAGTTCACCATTCTCTAGGAAAATTTCAAAAATTCCTTTGAATCATTTAGAGAGACCAAAGAAGTTCAACGAGCTGGATTTCAAAAGACGGCAATAGAAGATATTGTTCTATCGCAACACTCCAAAACTTGCGAGCTTCTTAATGGAGGATTCTCTTGTGCTCAAGGAAAACGAGTAGGGTTCCCTGGAGAAGATTACTATAAAAGCCTGAAAGTATTTTGACTTTTTGTCTCAGGAATATGTTTTGAATGGCTTGCACGATACAATACCGAGGATGCAAGGTCCAAGAATTTGTGGTGGGCCAGTTCTTTGATTGCCAATGATGGATACAGAGATTGTGATAAATTAGGTCCAAGTTTGCACGAGATTCACGCAGAAGAAATGGTTCTGAGTAAAACTTTCTAGATGGGCACAATTATTGAGAAGCTGCTGCCAACATGAAAGGAGTTTAAGATCTATCTTAAGCAGAAGAAAAAAGGAGACGAAGATCGAAGATTTCTTCGTTTGGCTCCAAACTGAGGAAGGTAACAGAGGAGTTAATAGGAAAATGGGAAATTCTTATGTCTTAAAAGCAAATGGGATTGAGCATCGGTAGAGTTCTTGCTCTAAAAAAAGTAAATAGCCAAGGAAACTAGAAAAGCATGCAAGATGGGATTAAAACGAGGCATTGCTGAGATACCAAAGTTTTAGTTTCAAGGCATGTACTTCAATTGTGATATGACTGGGCACTGCGCATCTGAATGTTGCCAACGAAAGAGTTAGAATAATTAGTGTCCTCAGGCGAATATCACTAAAATGGAGACTCTGTCCAAGGATGTATGTGACATCAACCTCTTTGTAGTGGTTTATAAGGTGAGCATGATAGGTTCCAATCCAAGGGAATAGTGGGTGGACACTGGAGCCACTCACCATATTTGCTCTGACAGGAAGATGTTCACATCCTTCGAGTCGATTACAAAAGGCAAGAAATTGTTCATTGGGAACTATGCTACCTCGGGTATTGAAGGTCAGGACAACGTGATCCTAAAAATGACTTCAAGGAGAGAAATGACTCTCAACAATGTTCTTTATGTGTTGGGCAGTCACAAGAACCTGGTGTCTGGGTTTCTATTGAGCAAGCATGGATTCCACATGGTCTTCGAGGCATACATCATGTTAAGTAAAGTTCGGGTGTATTTCGGGAAGGGTTACATGTCTAATGGGTTGTTTAAACTCAATGTAATTACTGTTATCCCAACTATCAATAAATGAATCCCTTTTGTTTACTTGATTGAGTCTTCCATTATGTAACATGGTAGACTAGGCCATGTTATGATGTTTTGTGAAGATTAATAAATTTAGACCACATACCTACTTTTAATATTAATTTAATGAAAAAGTGTAAAACTTGTGTAGAAGCAAAGTTAACAAGGTATTTTTTCAGTTTATTGAAAGAAGCACCGAACCACTAGAAATGATTCACAGTGATGTATGTGACTCAAAATTTTCCAACAAGGAGAGAGAATAAGCATTTTATTACTTTTGTTGGTTATAGCACAAAATTGCTCTATTTACTTTCTTAAAAGCAAAGATGAATCTATATAGAAAATTCATGCCTTACAAGAATGAAGTTAAGAATCACCTTAGCTGAAAAGATTGAAGTTTTGAGAAGTGATCGAGATGGTGAATATAAATCACTGTTTGGTGAACTATATGTGCAATACAGAATTGTTCGCCAAACCATTGCACCTTTTATTCTCTTCAACAAAATAGAGTTGATGTATGCAGAAATCGTGCTTTGAAAGAAACGATGAATAATATGTTGATAAGTTATAGATTGTCACAAAATATGTGAGGTGAAGCAATTCTCTCCTTAAATTATATCCTGAATAAAATAACATACAAAAAAGTTGATAAGACCCCATAAGAAATTTTGGAAAGTCAAAGCCTTTTTTCAAATTTTTATGAATATAGAGGTGTCTTGCAAAAGTGACGGTACTAACTCCTAAGAGGATTAGGAGAGGTCCAAAAGTTGTGAAATGTGTGTTTATTAGTTATGCACACAATAGTAGTGCATATCAATTTTTTGTGCATGAGTCACAAGAACATTATTATAGAAACTAAAAATGTACATTTTTTGAACACATATTTCAATAAAGGTCCAACAAAGAACCAAATTCATATAAGCTATCTTAGAGAGTGTTGGTGGAGATAGTTAAGACCAAGAAGTAGAGGTTGATAATGAGCCTAAACGTAGCAAAAAGGCTAAAACATTAACGTCTTTTGGTTCAAACTTTTGTTAGAAAGCGAGCCATAAAGCTACAAGAAATCTATAAGCTCTCTCAAGGGTGCTCTATGGAAAGACACTATCAAAAGTGAGATTGACTTTATTTTGCAAAACTATTCATGGGAACTTGTGGATCTTTCTCCAGGTTGTATGTCTTTGGGCTACAAATGGATATTTAAAAAGAAGATAAAAACAGATGGTTTGATTGATAAGTATAAGGCGAGACTTGTGATCAAATGACAGAGACAAAAGAAAGGTCTAGACTACTTTAACACATACTTGCCTGTAACCAGGATAACATTCATTCGGATGATACTTGCAATAGCAACTTTGCAAAATCTTGAGATACGTAAAATGGATGTCAAAATGACTTTCCTAACTGTAGATTTGAATGAAAAAATTTACATGGAACAACATGAGATTTTTTTGTACCAAGGCAAAGTAGGAAATTGTGTAGAGTTGTAAAGTCTTTATATGGCTTGAAGCAAACACCTAGGCTATGATCTGAAAAAACTAACAATGTTATTGATGGGTATGAGAATTGACAACCTAACCAAGGTGTGTGGTCTACTCGGATGAATGGCTTCCTCAGCTCAAGAATACATTTAGTAATCTTGTGTTCAGTCAGATTGCACTCTGGTACCGTTCTTATTTTCAAGCAACTGCTTCCTAATTATGCTCCATGATGCTAGCTAGGGAATCCCTATGCCTGTATAATCTAATTCAACCCTATGGTAAAAGGTACGAAAACTCTATCATCCTAAATATTGATTCTTTCCATATCATCTTCTTGACCACATATTCTAACTTAGGCATCGAAGGGATGTTGGCAAGGCACTACACCAATGTCAAGTTTTCTGCAGGTTTAGGTGAGCTAGAGGTTATCAAATCCGTTCCATCAGTTATGTTGTCAAGCGGGTTCAAAATCAATGAGTGTGACAATTGTGTTTATGTCAAATACACAAATAAGAGATTTGTTATATTGTATTTTATACATTGATGAGATGTGCATTATAGCTAGAAGTGGTAAGATTTTCATATCTACCATGAAGTTTAACATGAAGGAAATGGGTCATGCAAATGCTATTTTGAGAGTTAAAATCTCCAAAACATTTGGTGGACTTGTTATTATCTCACTTATTATATTGAAAATATTCCTATAACATTCAACAAGTTTGATCTTGGTGTGGCTAGAATGCCTATCGATTTAAACTTCAATTTACATAAGAATATCGGTGAGAACACTTCTCAACTGGAATATTCTTGGATAATCAGTAGTTTGATGTACTTGATAACTTGTACAAGATCATACATTGCATACTTAGTTAGTAAACTGAGTAGCTATACAAGTAATCTAGGAGCTAGTCACTGTAAGGCAACCTTGAATAATTCACCTGTTGTATCCTAGAAGATAGAAACTGACAAAAACTTCAAGCACCTCGATGCGACATCGAATCTATTTAAGAAACAATGTCTAACACGTACCTTGATTTGTAATTTTTAGTCTTCCTATTTCTTTCCTTACTATTTCAGTTTCATCTTTTATTTATCTTCTTCAATTGTATTATTTTTAGTCCTGTAAATTCTCACTTGATTTTTCCAGGATAAGTGAAAAGAAAATTATAGTTTCTTTTTGTATGCTTCAACAACTTTTAAAAGAAGATTTTTTTCGTTCATCTAAAATTGTTTTCACTGCCAATTTGACTAACGCTACATCCCTCTTTGATTTCTTGTTTTCAAGTGTTTTGTTACAGTTACACACAAGATTAAGGGTGTAAATAAAAATTGGAAAGCTAATCTGAACCAATAAACTAAAGTAAACCGATAATTTGGTTTGGTTAATTTTTAAATATTTAGTTCAAATGATTTCATAGTCTCAAAAATTGGATTGGCCCGAAACTAAAATGGACATTGCATTTTTTTTAATTTTTGAACTTGTGAATTTATCAAATTTTTTCTTTTGAATGATTGATGATAAATTTGTTACTAAAGTCAAATTACAAACTTTTATATGAATTTTTAAGTGGATGAAATCTTTGAGTGGTCTAAAAAAATTAAGTTTTTATTTACATGGTCCCATTGGTGGCTCATCACATCGGTAAACTAAAGAAACTGGACCGACACTGATCAAAACAAATGAAACTGGCCCGAATTAATGACCCAAATTAATTTATTTCGGTTTTGATTTCTAAATTACTGAACTAAAAATCTCGATTCGGTCGGAATTCTTCTCCAAATACATCCGGTTCAGACCCAGTACACCCTACACAAAATTGGTTGAGAGCAGACTCACTGCCGCTACCACTCACAGTGTCAACCAATGGAGCAGAGCCAGAGGGGGGGCAGGGCTTTTCAGTTCCACCCCGCCAAACCAGCCATTGGCGATCTCTTCAACCGCTACTTAGGAGTACTACTTCCAATCCATTTCATTTCTCCGAAATCGCATTTGTTCATTTCGTCTCCATCTCATTTCTTTCTTCAGATTCTGATCGTTATCTCAATTTTTGCAGCGAAGTGGCCGCCACAAACCCGAAGATTCAGTCCTTCAACCTCCGTACGTCTGTTTCTTGTCTCTCTCTCGAGAAGAATTGCTTTTGGACCATTGAATTTATGACCCGTATGATTTTCAGTATTTAGGGTTTATGCTTTCATTTTGGGGGTTTATGTTCTTGACCTGTTTGACTTCTTGAAGCAGTACGCTTTATGTGTTTTTTTTTTTTGGAGTTTGAAATTGCTTTTCTTGGTCAAGCGGACACATCAGTCGTTGTTGTGTGATTTAATTGTAATTTTATTTAGTAGCTTAGAGCATCTCCAGTGGTTTCTCTCGTTGTTTAAGATTTTGTGTGGCAAATATTGGCTTGAGCTATTTTGTGGAGCCATCGGAAGAGAGACTTTGGCTTGAGCCAGCTCCTTGCACAAGGCTATAATCTGGCTATGGACTTGTGTAGGCTTCTAGGGCAAAGTCATCGGTTATTGATCAGACATAACAATGGGTTTCCGGAGTCGCCACTCGAATTTAAGGCTATTTGGAGCAACCAGTAGGAAACATGCAAACAAAAACCACCAGTCCCATTATAAAAAAGATTACTCAGTTTGAGAGCTAAGTTACGAGATAGAAAGAGGTGCTTAACACCCCATCCTGTATTGCTCTCATGTTAGTCTCTACTAATCATTTATGAGATTTCAAAATCATTTTATTCTAACCTCACAACTAAGGAAAATGGACATGTTATTGGGGTGAATAACAATAAATAAATGCTTGAAAGGAAAGGAAATCCACATTGATATCAGAATAGCAAGTACAAGATGTATATATAGTAAGCATAATGAAAATGTCTGAAAATAGAACTGTCTTAGAATAAGGAAACGGTGTACGCTTGCCACAAGCCATATGCAATAGAGCCAACAAGCATACATTATGTTCTTACTTGAACAAGATCCTTGTTTTAACTTCAATGATACTTCTAACCATACAAATACCCGTACAAAATAAGCTGAAAACTAACATGCGATCTCAAACCCATAGGAACTCCAGAAAGTTGTAAAGCCTAAGATCTAGCATGAAAGCAATAAAGCCTGCGATCATTGATTGGGAATTATCCAACCATCGCGTACAGATTCTAAGGAGGGTCCAAATTGGAGTGTCTACAGTTGTCCCTAATTGGCGGAACTCGATCGTCAATGACGGGCACAAGTTATTGACAAAGATAATTGGCTGACTCAATTCAAACATCCCAGAACTTTCAAGCAAAAATGTATAATCATGCAATTCAAAACTAGTTGCGCTTCTTGAGTTGCCTACGTGTCGCATTACTGGGATCAAACAAGCGTATTTCATTGGGGCAATATGTGAATCAAAATAATTAATAATGTGAGGAAGCACATCGGAAAATTCATGCCTTGGTAATGCAACTTGGATAAACATATAATGAATTGTTGGTCCAGATGAGCATGTCAGAAAATTTGAATGGACATGCTTAGATAATCAAACTAAGCAATACACAATTTGAATAAACATACGGAAAACAATCTGAATCAATAGACCAAAAAATTCAAATCATCACACTTAGATAATCACACTAAACAATGCACTATTTGTATAGATACCCCGAAATTTTGGATAAAAACACACTAGAAAGTTCAAATCGCCGTGCTTAGATAATTACACTAAGCAATACACAGTTCAGATAGACGCACCGAAAATAATATGGATAAACACATTAGAAAACTCAATTTGTCGTGCTTAGACGACCACACTAAGCAATACACAGTTCAAATAGAAAGACCAAAAATAATCTAGATAAACACAAAAAGAATTAAATTATCGTGCTTAGATGACCACACTAAGCAATACATAATTTGGATAAACACACGGAAAATATTGATAAATAATCTGGATAAGCACACTAGATAATTTAAAGTTCTTACATTTAGATAATCACACTAAACGAGGTACGTGGTTGTGATAAACACACCCAGAATTTCAATGGTCTGGATAAACACTCCAATAAATGTAAATTTATCAAGCTTAGATAATCACATTAAGCGATGTGGGAATTGGATAAGCACACGAAGGACTTTCAACCATTGGTACTAACTCGTCATTTTGTGGGGCTTTGTGTATCTCATCAATCCAATTTACATTTTATATATCCTTGGTAAATATTCTTGTGAACATGATTCTTCCATTTAATTTTGGTCTTGTAAATAACTCCTTAAGTGGCATACGCCATCCGCACATGGCCTATTTCACTGTGACCATGGCGTGCACCATATTGGGGTTTCTAGATCTGGCGTATGCAAGTACGGGTAATTCCAGACCTCATTTTAACTCGATTCTTTCTCATTTTTCGTACACTTTATTTCCTTTGCGTACGACCATCAACGATTTCTTCTTCTTTGTCAATTCTCAGGGGATCGTTGCTCTTTTTCTCTCTTGTTTCAATCTCTCCCCTTCTTTCTCGATTCTTCCCTTTCTCGCGGTTTGTCCCCTCTCAATCTATGCTACTTTTTATCTCTTTCGATCCACTCGACCTCTCTCTCGATCTCTCTCTCGATCTCTCTCTCAGTCTCTCTTGGATGGACGAGGGCGGTCCTAGAGTGGGGATGATCTGGTGATAATACTACCGGTTGTTGGTATTTCGAATAAGGGTTGTATTGGTTGATACGGTAGTGACACCCATGGAGGATACGGTAGTGACACCCATGGAGGTTATGAATGGCAGCCTTGAGGTGTTAGGTGGGATAGACGTGGAGGTCGAGCGACAGACAGGCATCCTTGAATGGACGAGGAGGGTGAGCAGGCGGGCGTAACAACGTTGGGGAGTGACTTTCTTGACAAGGATGAGCCGGTGACATAGGATTTCGTCCTCCTTCTGACTTGGAGACATAGGTGTCCTTGTCGTAGGTTTTCAAACCGTCAGGCCAACTGTTTAGCTTTTTAGGGACCGAACACCCACTTGTCGATGTCATGCCTCCCTGCTATTTTTTTGGGGGGGACCTTGTTTTCAAAAAGAGATTAGTGTGTTCACCTATCCTACCTCCTTGCTTTTTGACACTTCGGCTCAACTCATTGCTTTGACTTGGGTGGGGCTGCCTTGGCCTCCCTTTATTGCTTTTTGGGGGTCGTGTCGAGGTGTTGTTGCATTGGGATGGACAACTACTGGAACTTATTTTATTACTATCTTACTTCTTTTTCCTTTTCAATCATTAATTCATGCTACTCAAATTGCAATTTTGGAGCTATGAGGTCTTAGGGATGTATCCCTTAAGAATTCTCGTAGCAATCCCCATGTCCTTCCAAGGATATCATTGTGGGCAAAGGAGTTCAGAAGAGCGAAGCCTGGCGGGAAGGACTTTGACACTTACCACTACTGCTTAGATGGCCTGACAGCGGATCGAATAGAATTTGCATTTTGCTTTCCTTGCGAATTTTTACCTGGCATTTCTCTTTATCATGTTGTACTCATAAATTTGTCATCAATGCAGGTTCAGTAGGGGGTTATGGATAGGAGTGGACGCGGACTTCCTCATAAGGAGTCGGGAGATGGTGAGGAGTCGCCTCTTATTCGAGTGCCCCTTTGGTCGTCATTCGTACTTAGGTGATAGAGTCTCGCTAGTCTTTTGACGTGGACGTTTTGGCTCGTGGAGTTTAGACCACAGCTCGCTATACCTTAGTGAAGTTGACGGAGTTCACGGTGGTAGTGCAGGCTAAGGCTTACGCTTAGCTACACGTGGACTATTCTAATTTCGCGTACAACTCTCTTGCAGGCACTCTGAGCACTTTCGAGTTTAGGAGGGCGGAGATGATGGCTAGGTCGTCGGCTAGTGACACAGGCAGGAGTATGGGCCGTGGCAAGGGGAGACTTCTATGGCTCTGTTGGTTGGCTCTGCTAATAAAGTGAACAAATCATGCCAATTGTCGTCCCCACGTTGGAGAAGCAAGTAACTGCACTTCAAGTACATTCGAACCACTTGGCAACACCCTGGAGGTAGGCTTAAAAAATTTGTCTTGGCAAAATTGTTTATTTGTAATAAATGAAGAAACTAGTGAGAACCTGTAGAAAAGCAAGTTGAGAGTTGAGAGAAGAGTAGAAATGGGAATATGGAGAACCTGAAGCAACGAAGAATGTCCAGTAAAGCCAACATTTTCCCAACACAAGATTCAACCAAGTCAACCTAGGTTTCGGCTAAAACCGTGGGGATAGTGATCCTCCTCTTGGTTATCCAAGTCATCAGTGTTGTGGGAAAGTTCATTTTACCATCAAGAAAAACCAAGAGAGAACGAGCTACTACGAACATGATATTTCGATGCATGTCTTGCTAGTATTGATCCTTGAAGTCACTCATGGGATAGAGCGGACTTGATAAGACGAATCATGTTAAATTAATAGGAGAAGGGGGTATCTCGATGTGAGAAATGTCGAACAAGGAAAAGAGGAGAGTTTTTAGGCAAAAGGGGAAAGGAAGAAGAATTAAGTCTGAGTATGGGAAAATCGTAGAGTTGGAGGTATTTTTAACCAAAACCAGGAAGGTCAAGACTAAAAAGGGGACTGTGGACATAAAGCATGGCGTACGCCATCCTGAACATGGCGTGTGCTAGGTAAAAAATGGCATACGCCATTTGTACAGAAGATAGAGGGATGTTATGAGAATCGTATTGATGCTTAAATCACCGAAAAGTGTCGATGAAGTTGCAGAAGAATCATGACAGAGGCAGGTGTACGATGGCTGAAACACTTCTAAGTTAGCATATGCTTTGTTATGAATGGTGTACAGTGCGTGTCTGAAGTTGTGCGCGCCAAACATGGCATGTCATTCTATCATAACGTACGCCCTTCTATCATAGCATACAGCAGCTTAGACATGGCGTACGCCCAATAGTCGCCACCATAGGCTCCTGTTGGAAAATCGTCAATTATTTACCAGACTTAATGACACATTTCCGGAGTCGCCGCTCGAGTTTAAGGCTATTTCGAGCAATAAAATGGATACATGCAAGCAAACACCATTGGTACTGTCATAAATAGAGATTACTCGGCTCAGGAGTTAAGTTACGTGATAGGAAAGTGTTAGGCACCCCATCTTGCCTAACTCTCGAGTTAGTATCTACTAATTATTTATGAGATTTTAAAATCATTTTCAACTATGGAAAGGGGATAGGCAATAGGGGTGAATAACAATCACCAACTCATGCTTGAAAAGTGAGGTAATCCACATTGACATAAGAATAGCAAGTACAAGATGTAATACCCTAAACAGAATGAAACTATCTTAAAATAGGATTGTCTTAGAATAAGGAAACAACATACGTCATATCCATGTTGGTGTAGCCATTTCCACAAACCGTACGCCCTAGAGACAATAAGCATACGCCATGTTTTTACTGGAAAATGATCCTTGTTTTAACTTCGGTGAGACTTCCAACCATAAAGATACCCATAAAAAATAAACTGAAAACTAACATGCAATCTCATACCCATAAGAACTCCAGAAAGCAGTAAAGCCTAAGATCTATCGTGAAATATGTATAACATAACCTCAAAACAATCAAGCTAAATATTGTATTGATATAAAGAAGCGTACCTTCGATGCCATACGCTAGCCTGCTTGCTCTCACAGGAGGCTTGGCTCCACGTTCTAGTTTTCAAATAAAAGACGTAAAAAGTCCAAGATCAGTAATTTACTGTCCTGACTCTGGAAATTCCCTACGAAAGACAAGTATAGATTATGACTTGTATTTATACCTTTTAGCATTGGATCTTTTGGCTTTTCTCTCTAACTTATGGGTATTCAAGGTCTAGGTTGGTAAAGAATGAGTAAAAAATTAATCGCTCATCCAATGCCATCCCTCCCTCTTTAGGCACTTGCACTTCATGCCTTTCAAGTGTATTTACTCCAAAAAAACTTCTTGACCAACCCTTGACCCTTGGGTGTAAGGGAGCTTATATGCACAAAACAAGACCTTCCCATTGGTTGAAAACACTCAGCATAATGTTTGCCTGAGGTATGCATGCAGCTCTCTGCGCCCTGGTCAACGAACACCGACTACACAGTCTAGATTGTTCAAACATGCTGTGCCATGTTTGTATGGCATATGCCATCAGAGTGATGGCATAGGACATCTCATGTGGCGTACAATATGTTTGACTAGGTCAAACAATTATACTTTTATCATTGTAATTTTCTATCATGGTTTTCTTAAGTTGAAAAGATTAGCCAATTGATCCAAGACTTTGCTAGGATATTAGTGCTCTTTTACATCATAGGGGAATTGTCTGATTGTCGCTTAAAGGTTATAAGGAGGGTCCAAATTGGGGTGTCTATAAATTGGTAAAAGAAACGACTCACGGGTGGAGATGCTTCTATTGCAGATGGAGATACAAATTTTTTTACTGCATCAAGTCATCCATCTACTGTGAGAACTTGTTCCAAACCCCAAAGAAAGCACAGGAGCAGATTGAGCATTGTACAATCACATGCCACCCAACCAAAGAAAGATGATGGCTATATTACTCTCATAAACTTCCTCACAGTAGGTTTGGACTTTGTTATGCGCACATATAGAGAACTTAACTGAAGTGAGTATGACCCCACTCCCAGAATTCTGCTGAATTACTTTACATGCGTATGGCCGTGACATTGAAAGTTGATGATGGCATAATTCAGAAACAAGAGGCTTTATAACTTTGATAAAGGGAATGTACGGGTTGAGAATTAACAAGAAGTTGCAAGTGAAGGTGGACTGACATTTGAATGTCATTGTAGTGACCAATGGTCTCATCAGTAGTATCAGGATTTAGCTACTCATGTTGTTCTGGAAGTTTTTCTTGTGTGAAAGTCTATGAATCTTGTACTGGGCTTCTGTTGTAATCTTGTGTAGTCTTTTGCTCAAGTAATAGAACTTTGTTTTTGCTTTTTTATGTTCTACAACTAGCAGTATTTAAATATTTATGTTCTGAACAATAACGATGTACAAAATGTACAGGAACAAAACACAGAAGCGTATAAGTGCTATTAACAGAGAGCTTCCTCCACGGAATGAGCAATTTCTTTTAGATTTTGAACAGCTTCAGAGCCAGTTTCCTGTAAGTTTCGGTTTTGAATGCAACGTTGTTGAATCGTACTTTTGGTTCAGTTAACCTCTGTTTTTGTTTACCTAATATTACAATAGTCAGTGTTTATTCAGAGTGTGACTTATTTTTCAGGACCAGGAGCAATTGCGGGCTGTGACTGAGTCCGTTCTTATTTCTCTGGTTATTCAGTGTAGTAGTCATGCACCCCGGGCGGAATTCCTACTATTTGCTTTACGAAGTTTGTGCAGTATAGGTTTTATACAATGGGATACATTCTTGCCTTCCCTTCTTTCTTCAGTTTCCTCTGCAGAGATATCAATTGGTCAAGGGAGTCAGTCTGTGGCTGCTGTCTCTTCTACAAGTTTACCACAGTCTGGCATGTTGCCGTCCTCAAGCCCAATACCCAGTTCCTCAAATTTTCAGTCTTCAAATCCTGCTTCTCCTTTGCCTTCAGTTCATGGTATTGGATCCCCTGCTCAGTCCGCGAATGAACCGTCATCGTCTGCAACTTTATCACCAATGAAATCTTCTGATGTCACCTACACAATACAACATTCCACAAGCAGGGCCAATTTATTGATGAGAGATAATGCTATAAGTAGTTTCCGTCAGTTATGCTGCAAGATTATTTTAACTGGTCTCCAGTCGAATTTAAAGCCAGTTACTCATGCTGATATTTTCCACCATGTGCTGAATTGGCTGGTTAATTGGGACCAAAGACAACATGGGGCAGATGAATTTGATGTTGCAAAATCCTGGAAACCTGATAAAGCCGTTATTGAATGGTTGCACATTTGCTTAGATGTGATCTGGGTTTTGGTTGATGATGATAGATGCCGTGTGCCCTTTTATGAACTGTTGCGGTGTGGCTTGCAGTTTATAGAAAACATTCCAGACGACGAAGCATTATTCACGCTTATTTTGGAGATCCATAGGAGGCGCGATATGATGGCTATGCACATGCAGATGTTAGATCAACACCTTCATTGCCCTACATTTGGAACTCAGCGGCCTTTGTATCAGGCCGCTACTAATGTATCTGGTGAACCAGTTATAAATATGAGACATGCGCCAATCACCTATCCTAGTGTGCTTGGAGAACCTTTGCACGGAGAGGTAATAACTTTTCTGCTGACTGATTTAAAAAACTTGATCATGTGATGCATTTGAATGATAAAGCCACATGTTTATTGATAAGCCAATGGATAAGAGAATGTAAGCAAGGATGACATATCCCGTGCGAGAAAAACTAAACAAGCTACAAACCACAGAACTTAACAGGGAAGCTCTGACACCCGTAAAGGCCTAACACTATTTCTTGTTCTCACGAGGGTAAAGTGATTCCAAAATACTTCGAAGTAGAGCACTTCCGTTTGTCTAAAGATTGGCCATCTAGTATCTGACCTAGGTTTCTTTCTGATCTCAGGCTTTAGGGACTACAGATCACAGATTTCAGCACGAGTTCATTGTGGTTTGCGAAAAAACAAATAAAAGAAAAGACTTGTCAGAGTATTTTCTGATATTGATTCAAAGGCTATACATAATATTATATACATAAATTCGTAACTACAAAATAGGAAACAATCCCGACTAATTCCTCATAGTAAAGAATCCTACCTAATCAAATCAAATCCCAATTAACCTCCAATCAATCTTCTAATTCTAGGAATACAAATAATAATTTTTTCTAAAATACAATTTCTTAATTAATAATACACATGAGCACCCTTATTTTTCTACACGGTGTATGATCCAAAGACTATGACATTTTTCTACTTGCAACAAATCAACCATCATCAAACATGATGGAATACGCAAAATGCATATTGAAGGTTTGAAAGAAGAGCTGGAGTCTCCCTCTCTTTTTTAACTTTTTTTTTTTTTTCAAGTACTTGGATAATTTGGATAAAGTTAAAATGCCATTTAGTCTTATAGGTGATAGTTGCTCCAAATGCACCTAAAACTTACGATTTGAAAGCTTGAGGGCTGCGAAAAAAAGTTTGTTTTATTCTAGTTGGTTGGAGGGTCAATCACTTCTCAATCTTTCAATATCAAACCCAAGGCTTCTGTCATAGGGCGACACTTGTGGCAATATTATGCACAAGAGATACCACGTATGGCTTCCTACCAAGACACCCTTGTCCACACGCCAAGCTCAAAACGCTGTCCAGGCAATGAGGCTGGCACTGCATGTCAACACTATCGAGCAAGCAACTTTATAGCTAACAACGAGAGCAAGGGCGACATTGTCAAAAAGGAAAGTATTCATTGATGAGCAAATGACATTAGAAATAGAACAATCATGCACACATAAAGATAATGACACTATAGTGGCACGTACTAATAGGAGGGAAGCTCCAACACTGATTACTGTTTCCCCCATAATATAGAATTTTGAACCGTTCTCAATCTGAGAAAAGGAAACACAACCTATGCTTGGGGAGTCATAATTGCTGGTACAAAATTCATAGAGAATAGACCAAAAAAGGTTATCCAAGTACTGTGCTAGACCCTAGGTGGCACAACAGAAATTTCACGGATTACAATTTGACACGGTGCTAAAGTTGGCTGGACGGCTAAGGCCCTTTACATGCACCTAGCATGTCTGCTGGGCATTTGACATGGAAACAGAACATTCCGAGACAATGTTTGAGGCTTCATGGGGTGTAGTAAGGCAACCCGTGGCACTTGGCTTTAATATTGTTGGGAAGTTATGGATAACCAGAATCCAAAAGACACTCAAAAGTCCAGATCAGATATACTCTTGACTCGAGAGAATCCAAAAGTGTACACAAATTAAAAACCACTCCATTTGCACTCACTCTTTTTGTCTAGCTGCATTAGGATTACGGACTTTGAAAGAATAAAAAACTAGGAATCAAAAGAAAATAATACTAAACACATAAACTAGGCAATTATGTGAGCTCTATGTTCAAAAAGGCTAAGCAATCACGTAAAAATTAACAGCATCACCGAACTTCATTCTATTACTTCAATCCGTTATTATTTGGCATTTGATAGCAAAAAGATTCCTTGGCGCTAGAAAGTAGAAAGTACCTTAGGGCCACTAACAAATATTGCCTTGTGTAAGAACCTCATCTAGTTCCCTTTGATTTGTTAGATTCCTTTATAAACTTCTCTCTAGAATGGCCTTGTGGCAGGTTACTCCATGGACTACTTGTTCATTGAAGCTCCGTATATTTTTGAGAGGTTGTGCTTTTCTGTTCCAAAGGCTGACATCTATACAGACCCAAGTTAAAGGCTTGTAATGGGTTGGGCCTTAGTAGCAGGATCCCCCTATGGGGTTGACGAATATGCTTCAGAACTTCACTCGTTTACTCCTAAGTTAGAATCTATTAGGAACATTGCTCTCATCAAGAAAGGTGCACCCCCAACTAAGATAGAACCTCTCAACCATGTGAATTCTATAATAAACAAAAGAAAAGCTACCAATTAAGGAGAAATATAAAGTAACCATAAGATACTAGAAAAACATTAACTCAAATTCGCTCAAAACTAAGTATAAAAGATTTGCAATTGACACTAATTACCAATTGACATGTATACTAGTACAAGAGTGTTTTTGATTAAAGTTTTTACAAATACAAACATTTATGTGTGTGCGTGCGTGCGTGTGCAAGTGCGCGGGCGCTCCTATGGACGCTCCAAACATTAGATGCTTCTATGCCCTTTCGCTCCCTTGCACCCGCTCTCGCTCCCACATCCTCTTCGTGCGATTGAGGGTTGGGTATAGGTGACTATGATCAAATGGTTCACACGTGTGATCTAAAATAGGTATTTATCAGATGTGGGCATACCTACTCCTTTAAACCCAATAACAAACAAACAATGGATACAACATAACTCGAAATATTTAAGTTGAGGAACCAAATGGAGCAATGAAATTTGACCAATTGTTGAGAGAAATACAATCTTTTCCTAAATCAATGGATACTGTTAGAGTTTGTCGCTCATTGATTAGTTATTACCTCAAGAATTAGTATATGAGTAGGTGGAGTTGGATGCTTTAAATGGTACTAGAGCGAGGGTTTTAGAGGGTTTTGTACAAGACTATTTTGGTTGATTACCCCATTGTTTGTGGCTTAAGTACACTTGTTGAATAATATTGTGTGAAAGTTTGGTTAGAGATTAGGACTCTAACCCTTTATATAGTAATTCCAATATGAGTACAATTACAAGAAAAGCCTTTAGGCTCCTCCCAACATAGAAAGACACAATAATAAGGAAAGATAGTAATATTGCAGCTAATACACTAATAAAGAAAATAAACCTATATATGGTGAATAGTTAACACTCCCCTTCAAGCTTATGTGAAGATATCTCTCATGTCCAGCTTGCCATGGATGAAATGATGAGGTCGGTTTCTAAGACGTTTGGTGAGGACATTTGCCAGTTGTTAACTAGATTAAAGTGCTTGATAATTCCACTGTTCAACTTCTTCTTGATAAAGTGCTTGTTAATCTCCACATGCTTGGTTTTATTATGCTGAACCGGATTGTGACTAGTACTAATGGTTGCCTTATTTTTTCAATATAACCTCATTGGTTTTGTAGGCTCAAACCTCAAGTCTCTTAGTAGGATTTTTATCCATAAAAACTCACAGATCCCTTGTGACATCATCCGGAATTCTACCTCGACACTAGATCTAGATACGACAACTTGTTTCTTGCTGTGCCACGTGACAAGGTTACCTCCTACAAAGGTGCAGTACCCTGAAGTAGATCTCCTGTCGCAAACTGAGTCTGCCCAGTTTGCATTTGTACATGCATCTACTTGTATATGATCGTGGCTCCCGAAGAAAAGGTCCTTCCTGGGGGCTGACTTCAAATATCTAAGAATTTGAAGGATATCATCATGGTGACTCATGTGGAGCATGCATAAATTGACTTACCCTGTCTACCATTGCTCCATCTGTGCCATCTCCTAATTTTTTATTAGGCTCCATAGGCGTATCACGTCTTGCACCCGAGCAAACTGGTTTCAATTAGAAGGTCAACGACATATTTTCTTTGTGAGATAAAGATTCCTTGACTACTCTTAGCTACTTCAATTCTCAGAAAATATTTGAGACTCCCAAAATCCTTTATTTCAAACTCCTTTGCAAGGTACCTCTTCAATATCTGTATCCTCTCCACATCATCATCCGTAAGAACAATATCATCCACATATATTATGATGGTAATTAGCTTACCCTGTGAGGAATGTCAGATGAAGAGTGTGTGATCACCTTGGCTTTGCTTAAAATCATATTTTATCATTGCTTGAGTAAATCTTTCAAATCATGCTCTCGGAGATTGTTTAAGCTCATATAATGACTTTTTGATTCTACAAACATTTCCCATTGCCTTGGGATCTTCAAAGTTAGGAGGAATGCTCATGTATACTTTTTCCTCCAGATCTCTATTCAAAAAGGCATTTTTCACATCAAACTGATGAAGTGGCCAATTGTTGGTTGCCGTTAGTGATAGAAGAATCCTCAATAGTGTTCATTTTTGCAACTGGAGCAAAGGTCTCCTGGTAAGGTTTGTGTGAACTCCTTTACCATCAACCTTGCCTTATATCTCTCGAGGGATCCATCCGCTTTGGGCTTGACTGTGAATAGCCACTTGCATCCTATCGTCTTGTGCCCGTTCGGTATCTTGATCAACTGCTAGGTGTTATTTTTATGTAGAGCTTTCATCTGTTCTACCATGACACCTCTCCACTTAGGATCAGTGAGTGCATCCTGAACAGTGTTAGGAATAGACACAGAAGCAAGTTTTGAAATAAAGGCTTTATGAGAAGGGGACAATCGACTATACGAGACAAATTTAGATATCGGATGTTGGGTACAAGCCCAGACACCCTAGTGTGTGGCAATGGGTTCATTTAAATCATCTAATTCATTGTCGTAAATAGAAGGAGAAGAGAAAGTAGGAGTGCCTGAACCTATACCACGTGATGGTGATTGTAGTGGCGGATCAGGAAGGATGGTCTTATGTCTTGGCCTCATGTGGTAAAAAATATTTTATTTTCTTGTGGAAGGGCTCACTGTTTCCGTGAACTCTTCCCCTTGATTTTTTATTCCCACTTCTTCTCCTTCAGTATACTTCTCTAATATACCCATATCTCAAAAGAATTAAACACAGGCACAGATAACTTAGGAATCTATTCCATTCCTATAGGTGTACTCTCCTCCTGAAGAGGTAAAGGGGAGGCAAAATAGGACCGTGACTCAAAGAATGTGACATCCATGGAGACAAACCATTTGCGGGTTGGAGGATGATAGCACTTATAACCCTTTTTGGGTGGAAGAATAACCAATGAATATGCATTCAATGGCCCATGGATCAAGATTGCCACGGGTAGGAAAATGATTATGAACGAATCATACACACCCAAGACACGGGGAGGGATGGAGAATGGCGTAGAGGACCTAGTAAGTACCGCGACAGGTGCATGTTTATCGAGAACACGGGTAGGAAGACGGTTGATTAGGAATGCAACAGTCAAGGTGGCCTCACCCTAGATTTGCTTTTGGACATTCATCCAGAAACTCATGGTTCGGGCCATATCTAAGAGGGGGTGATTTTTGCGCTCGACAACGCATTCTGTTGAGGGGTGTTAGTGCAAGAAGTTTGATGAATTATGCTATGGTCCCGAAATGAGTTTCAAGACCACCTTTAAAGAACTCCCTCCATTATCAGAACGGACAATTTTGACAAGTGCTCCAAATTGAGTACAAATTATTTTATGAAAATCTTTAAAAATAGTATGAATTTCACTTTTATCTTTCATCAAATAGATCTATGAAGTACGAGAAAAATCATCTACAAAAGAAACAAACCACTTATGACCTTTAAGGGAAAGAATCCGTGAAGGGCCCCCAACATCGGTATAGATAAGACTAAATGGAACGTGACTTTTGGTATTACTCGGATAAAAGGAAGTCCAATGATGCTTGCCGAGTTCACAAGATTCACACTTAAAAGTGGAAATAGTTTTATTTTTTAACAAGGAAGGAAACAAGTGTCGTAATTAATAAAAAGAAGGATGGCCAAGACGGTGATGCCATAACCAGATAGTGTCAGTAGAGGAATCAGAAATCCTCGTGATATGAGGCTGCTGGTGACTGTCCGAACTTCTTTCCACGAGATCCAAGACATATAGACTATTTTCCTCTCTATCACTGCCAATTGTCTTCCTCATGATAAGGTCCTGGAAAACACAGTGAGAAGGAAAAAATGAGATGCTGCAATTCAAGTCACGAGTAATTTTGCTAATAGACAGTAGATTAGTAGAAAAACTAGGAACATGAAATACAGAGGATAATGGTAAGGATGGGGAAGCCTGGACTAAACCTTTGCCTGAGACGGATGAAAAAGTGCCATTGGCGATTTTAATTCTATCTGGATCTGAGTATGGTTTATAGATGGAGAACACAGAGGATACACTAGTCATATAATCAGATACACTGAAATCAATAACCCAAGGAATACTAGACAGAGAATGGAGTGCACTCACAGAGTTAGCTATGTTATCTGAACGGGCAAAAGACGACGAGGAACCAGCGAGATTATCAAGCTGCGACATAAAGTGGTGGAGAGTCCATCTCTGATGAAGATGGAGTCAGATCACTAGCCGTTGGTGAATAACCTCTGTGTGATGGGCACGGAATCCTCCCTCTCTACCTCCATAACTCTCAAACATGCCACCTGAAGGCCCAGAGCAGCCACCTTTCCCACGATTGTCCTTGCCCCCATTGAGTTTCTATCATGTCTCCTTGGTATGGCGAGGGTGCTGACAATGATCGCAAAACAACTTATGCTTCTCATCAGGAGGTCTCTTGGTAAAGCTATTTCAGTTCCAAGGCTGGCTCCTATTATCATTGCAAAGACTAAGACAGAGCGGTCAGAAGGAACAGTAGACAACACGGTAGCACGTTGGCTTTCTTCATTCTAAACATAGGCAAAAACTTCTTGGAGAGATGAAAGTGGCTCCATTCCCAATACTCGACTACTAATGGGATTATACTGCTGATTTAGACCAGCAAGAAACTTGAATATTCGGTTTCTGTCAACCAATTTCCTATAACTCTCAGTATTTCCAGCTTAAATTGAGTTCCAATCCTGGTAATGATCAAAAGACTGCCATAAGTTGGTAAAGGTAGTGAAGTACTGGGGAATTGTTATCTCATCGTATTACTGCCGTTTGATGGTGCGCTTCAGGTCATATTTTTGAGTCATGTTCCTTTTGCTAGCATAGGTATCCGCAAGGGCATCCCAAATCTCCTTTGCCATATCTAAAATCAGATATCCCTCGCCGATCGAAGGAATCATAGAATGTACTAGTCTGTTCATTACTTGGGAAATCTCTATATCCAATTTTTTATACCTTGGATCCTTCACAGGCATTGACGTTGTTCCATCGACATAACCTAGGTTGTCTTTGACTTTTTAGAGACAAGATTGCCGAGCATGATCAAGAGAGGTAGTTCTGGCCATCGAATAGGGTGGTAGTAATTCTCAAGTTAGAGTTGTCTCTCGAGATAATACTCCCGCTCTCTACCAGTGGCTGAGAGCTTGTGGTAGATTTCTCCTCCCCATAGTAAGTGAAGATAAATACTCCTAACAATCACATGATAAAAGATGGAACACTGGAAGCCATGAACAAGCCGTATGGGATTCAGGAATTTATCGAAGGATCACGGGCTGATCTAGAAGCCCATCAAAAAAGATCGGGAGCACGAGAGAGTTCAGCAGAGAGCATAGAGTAGCGATGATGAGACTGGTGGTTGGGAGTGGCGAAGGGGCTGGTGGGTGTCGCGAGATGGCTAATGGGTGCTCCGTGGGTTCACGATGGGCTGGTGGTTGGGTTTTAGGGAAGAGGCACTCGTAGCGGTCGTGGTAGGGGGGGCCAGGGTTGGGTTTTTGGTGGTGACTAGTGTTGTGATGGTAATTGGTGGTGGCGGCTACAGTAATTGGCCAAATCCTATTAAGGGAGACTCTGATACCATGTTGAATAATATTGTGTGAAAACTTGGTTAGACATTAGGACTCTTAACTCTTTATATAGTAATCCCAATATGAGTACAATTACAAGAAAGACCCTTAGACTCCTCCCAACATAGAAAGACAATAATATAAACAGACAATAATAAGGAAAGACAATAATATGACAGCTAATCCACTAATAAAGGAAACAAAACAATATAAGGAAATAAACCAATATATGGTGAATATTCAACTACACTTTGGTTTGTTATGATCCATGTGTTATGGATCCATTGTTTACTTTTTTACGTGCGGGTTAGGGGTTGTACGTGCGGGGGAGTGTTGAGAGCGTGTACCATATTTATTAAATATTTTCTCCAAAATTAGTATATAAGCCGGGGTGGCCTCCCCACTCATTGCCAATTGGTTTTGATATAAATATATATATATATGAGATTGCCCCCACATTTGGATAGAGGGTTATGTACACACACAAGGTTGTTAAAGGCATATTCAGAATGCGAGACGTTTTATCCCTTACAAGACGAGGGGTAGGCCTTGAAGCGTTGAGGTATAAGCATATAAGTTTTGATACTGGATTTGAAAGATGCATAAATTATGTTAAATTTCTAAAAGGGACACGAAATAATGACAACGCTATATAGAAGTTATGAAAACTCCACTAAACCTAGAGAGATGTGTTTTATGTTTTCTATTAAAGCTCATTTGCTCTTATAAGCTAAACTGGTCTACATGCCAACTTTATTTGGTACACCAATTTTCACAATTAAACCATACCCATACTATGTGTTAGTGATGACTTTGGACACTTCTCTCTCTCTCTCTCTCTATCGTGTGCACGTAGTTTTGTTTTTGTCAGCTATCAAATGCGCACTCTCTCCCACTTCGAGGTGAAGATTGTCATTTTAAGAAAAGACGGAGAGAATGCGAAGATCTATAGGCCATGTTCCAAAAAAGCATATGCCTCACGTGAGATGCACCTTCTGCAAAGTCCCCCCAAACAAGGCATTTGCTTGTAGTGGGTAAAGTAGGAATTTGATGGCATTGTGATGTTTTTGATAGGGTAGCCTCGATGCCAGCCTCGAGGCTAGCCTCAACATGGAGCCTTTGAAAGCATTATATACGCATAGATATTGTGAACACATACAAATGACGCAACTCCACACGGATTTGATTTCTATGCTTGGAAAAAACAGACGCACGTATAGTTGCCATTGGAGGAAATTGTGGAAATTGAATAGCCATATGTGGAGAAGACATGCAGAATATATATTGGACGTTTGTGTGTTTGATTCTCATCCTTTTTTTTAACAGTCTTGATACTGCCACCATACTTTAAATGTGTTATGTGCTTGCAAATAGGTAATTGCTGGAATAGTTTAATACAATCGTAGTCGTTTGAATATTGGATACAAAATAAGGATCTGAAAGGATTTGTCAAAAGTTTATTTTTCTGGTTTTAGGATCTTGCAGCTTCTATTCAAAGGGGAAGTTTAGACTGGGAGAGAGCTTTGCGATGTATCAGGCATGCTCTTCGTACTACTCCCTCATCTGAGTGGTGGAAACGAGTGCTTCTCGTGGCTCCTTGCTATAGGAATCATGTCCAAGTCCCTACTCCTGGTGCTGTTTTTACGTCCGAAATGGTTTGTGAGGCTACAATTGATAGAATTGTTGAGTTATTGAGGTTGACAAATTCAGGCAATACTCTCGTAGCTTATATTTTCCTGTCTCCTTCGATCTAAAGTTTATTGAGAATTTGTTCTAATTTCACATTGCCTTTGGTTATTTTACTTTTCTCCTTCAGTTGGTCATATTGTTGGTACTTGTGTTAATGGTACAATATCTCTTACATGGAGAAGCAAACTACAATGCTGTAATGGATTTAACAATTCATCTTAACCTAAGCAACAAAAGAGAACAGTGGGTGCGTTATCCGTTGTACTTCTAATTCTACATTTTTGCAATCTTCTTTTTCTTCTATTGTTTGTATCCTGTATTCTCTCCTTTTAAGTCTTACCATGTTTATTATTGCATGACATATCATGTATTTTTGCTACATGGTGTCCTTATTCTGTATGGCTTCTTCATCAACTATCTTTTGAGACACCTGTGTATTTAGTGTATGAACCCACAACATGAAATTGAAGCTAATGGTTATGTGGAAGTTGGAAACCTATGTCCAAATGAAGAAACAGAACCAGGACGTGGATCTTCGAACATCTTTTGAAATTTTTGCTTAATGCTGATTTTAACGTATGGTTTGTCATCGTGAATCATGCTAATCGAAGCATTCATTAGGTTTTGTTTTATTTTTGTTCTCCTTTTTAGTGCTCATCTTTTATAAATTTTGTGAAATAGTTGAAGTTGCTGTAAAGGGGACTTCCCATTTTTTTGTCCTCAGTTTGTTTTATCTATTCATGATTGCAAGCTCATGCTACAACATTGGGCTGGATTATTTTCGTAAGTTCAATGGTTATTACTCTAGCAAAGATGAACACCCATCTGAGCCCAAGCTGCCCAACCAAGTGGGTTAATCTTCAAAGCGTTGGGTGGCACGCAGTCAGCGTGGGAAGTTTGATAAAGTTTGGCGAAACAGATGAGTGATTCAGGGAATTGAGACATTCAGTGAAAAAGAGAGGAACAGTTTGGACAATGAACTCTATAATGGAAGAACAATCAGTGTTTTGATGGGATTGTGTGAAGTCTTTTCTAAGGTTAGACATGAATGGAAGGGAAAACTTGAGACACTGAATAAACCCAAATGTGATAAAGGTACGAAGGAGAAGAGCAATGGAAGGGGATAGGCAAATTAAGGGGTCCTATAATGGTCATCTGAAAGAGGTTGAGGGTAGAGTTGTTTCCTAACAAAGAAAGCTTGTTGGAATGTGATAGAACTTGGGTCTCGAAATGGAAAGAAGCACAAGGTAGGACTAACCTGAAAATCACAATGAGACATTGTGTTTTCTGGTTTATCCGCATTAAAATTGTGTGGCATGAGAGAGTAGATATTGTTAGACGCTAGTGGATTCCTAATGTCAGTTAGTTTTAGAAATCTGGATGGTAATGATGGTTACTGGCTCCAATAGTTGGAGGGCCAGGGAAGTCTGGTGGATGTTTATGGGCTAGTGTGGATTATTTTTTCTGAATTGATGTTTGTATGGGGACACTTCAATGTTGTTACATTGCTGTCAGAAAACTTGGATAGGGGTGTGAACCGTAGGATTACTAGGAGAATAAGGGGTGTGATGCTTTCGTTGGAGATGTGTGTCGTTACTTAATTACTTAATTGATCTCGATTGTTGAATGCTCATTTCACTCAGTCAAAGTTTCCAAAAAGAAAAATGATTTAAAAGTTAATTATTTATGCTCTTCGCGGTTGTGAGTGACAGGTTGGTGAGTCACAATTGGATTGGGTTGTTCAATCCTTTCATGTTTGGATCCTTGATATTGACTATAAAGGTTTCTATCTTGCCAAGAAGCCTTGAGTTCTTTGGAGTTGTGCTATTCTATGAAGCATTGGTATGAGTATGGGTACTGGTACAATACGGGTATGTTTAGACGGAAATACTTGAAAGAGTTGGGTACGGCTAAGGTCAGGATATGCCCATAAGAAATATTTTTGTTGTATTATTAAGAGGAATATTTATTTGTCTTGTAAGTAAGAATTAGTTAGATGGGTTACCTAATTAAGTCGGGTGTATTATTAAGAGGAATTCATTGTCTTTAATACTTACAAGACAAATAAAAGAATTAGTTAGATGGGTTACCTAATTAAGGACCCAACATAAGCACTACAGATTAATGCCGAAAGTAGGGTAGAACACAGTATAATGACGTTACATTAGAGAATCAATTGAGCAAAGGTTAATTATAAAAGCTTGCTAAGCAATAAAAAACCTCATCTAGCAAAATTAATCTATTAGTAAAGAAAATACTGTTCTGGCTAGGGTAAGTTTTGGGAATTATCGGGTACCACTGTGGTATGGCAAAAACTTAAGAAAAAATACGATATGTGTTTTGTGTACCCGGTATGCATGCAAAAGTATTAGTATCCAGTACGGGTATGGTTAGCACATGTTTTTTGAGGTACCCATGCTTCAAAGGTCCTATTTGCCCTTTCCTTTGGGTAGTTTGGTTGGAGACGAATGCAAGTTTTTTTGAGGATATGGTTAGACGCTATGTAGCACGGACATAGACACTATGTGACCACTAAATATTTTCATTCGGGCTTCTATCAATGGTGTTATTCAACTAGATGTGTATATATACATACATAAACAAATATTATATATTACACATTTGCCCCAATAATTTTTACTTATAAGTATCTACCCAAAAAAACTATTAAAATTTACAAAACCACCCCGCCGTGTGCCCCCTTAGAAAATAATTAAAATCTAATGGACACGTAACATGCTGTGTCCATGCTTGTCCGACACGAATACGACAACCTCCTAGGAGTGTCTGTATTTCATAGATTGGAGATATACATGTTGCTTTTATTTTTTTGACAAAGAGAAGATGTAGCATACCTTGGAGATAATATTTACTATTTATCTTCCTTTTGGCTTTGGTATTGCCTTTCTTTTACTTGAATACCTTTGTTCAATTCTGTCTCTCTCAACTCTTTAGAAGGTACTGTCCATGGATTTCATAGGTTCTCCTCAACCAAGGCTTCCAATGTGATCCCATTTGGTCTTCCCTTCGTTCGTTAAAATTTATGTAGGCATACTTGCACGCCATTTGTGATTTCTAGTTTGGCTCTATATTTTCCATTTTTTTGTCTTCTGACTCATCTGCTTGTCCTCCATCTCTCTCTTGTAAGTTTTCCTTTTCTTTTTTAATTATGTCGTGTTCTTTGTTGTTTATCACGAAAAAGAAATGGTTCCCAATCGTGAAATAGAAAGGTCAAAGCAATATGGTATCTCATTGTTGTGCGGTTGCTTTGGTAAGATTTCTTGTTAAGTGGGGGCCTACTGTATTTGATTTTTATGGCACAACTTTTTATCTTTCAAGGATGGCATGTAGTTCAAAAACTATTTGATCGCATGATCTGTTGAGGAATGGTGGGTGATTAGTAGGGTTCATGGATGGAGGTGTGTGAATGAATATCCTTGTATAGTGAGAGACGAAGTCGAGTCGATTATCCATGTATAGAGATGTCTACGGAGTATGAAATTGCTTAGTTGATTCGAAAATTGTCAAAATGATAGTTGACTACTTGACACAGAAGTCATAATTTCTGGACATCATTGTGAGTTACGCGGACATAATTTTTGAGGTTTTGAATGTGATACTTGTCAAGAATTTGAAACCTGAAAGTACTTGTGGATCAGTTCTGATGAACATTACGGTCTCGAACGGAAGTAGATTTTTGAACACCGTGCAGTGACTCGACGTTAGAATTTGATGTTTGGGATTTTTTCTCGAGATTCCGAGACTCGGTTTATTCTCAGATTGTTACTGGTCTACGTTATGAATTTAGTAATTTTCCGAGACCGCATTTTTGAACAACTTCTGAACCACATACGAATTCGGCTATCTGAGACCAATCATGCATGTATGGCTATTTTGTCTTCGACATTTTGACACTAGAATTGCACCCATGCAAGATATATAAGCCAAGACTTCGCATTTTTCTCAGTTTGTATCTAACAAAGTACACTGGAGGGAGGGAGGGTCAGGCTCTCCACCCTCCACCGTCCACCACCACTTTACCCCACCATGTGCTGCTGCCAGACTGCCACCAAGGCTCACCAGAAAACTCATTTTCGTGCCAGTAAACTCTAAAAACTCATTTTCTTTCAACCTCTTAAATAACCATTGAGTTTTGGTGATTTTCTGACACTTTACTAACATTTCAAGACCTCAAATTGTCCTTTTCAACTTCTGGACCAAAATTTCTTTTAAGAATTTTGCATTATTTCACTTGCAAAAACTCGAACGGTTAGTCCACTATGTTGCTGGTTTGAAAACTAGTGCCTGGCCTTTGCTTTTTTAACACTTTGCATGTGCTTAGATGACTATAATGAGTTGATTTAGGGGCTGGTTGTGTTTAAAAAAAGTTCTTTAAGCTATCCACGGGGAAATCTGGAATCGTCGGATCTTGGAAGAGGTAGCCCAGTAAACTAGACAAGCTGGAGGGACAGCATACTAGATCTGGAAGCTCCTTTGTCCGGAAGAATAACAATGGACTCACCCTAGAGTGCTTGAGACTGGACCTTGGCATTATGTTAGTCAAGTCCCGGGTACGTCCTTTGGCGATCAGATGGCCTACGGTGCTAAGAACGATGCCGTGATTCCATTTTGTCCACAGAACTAGTATTTTTGCACCTGGACTGTCGTATGCATGAAATCTAAGTTTTAAACTTGAAAAGTGTATGCTGGGTCAGATTCTTAAAGTTTGGAGAACTGGGGTTTAGATAGCCCTTTTTCCCCTAGAGCTCCATTTATGCTGCCCTTTGTCTTTGATGGAAGAAAAATTACAAAGAAATCGTAGTGTGAAAAGTCTGCTAATAAGGAGACAAGTGTTATTAAATTACATTACATGTCACTCACCGGTGTCCAATGTCTAGTGATTTAAAATAATTTGACCGGAGGACACCGAGACCTATGAGAGTTTCAAAATCCCTGATTTTTCTAAATTTCCCTACAAGAAATATGGTTTTCCCTTATTACCATAAAATTCCAATTTCTGGAAAAACTGCACATCTCCAAGGAGGCAAATTCAAGTCCTAAAACCTCAAAAGTAAGTGATAGGCAAGTGGAAAGAAGAAGGTGAGACTACCGATCAATACTCATCTCACGTCATAATCCCAAGGCTACAAGACTACGCAAGAAGAGGTGATCAATCCTCTCTTAGTCCTTTCTACACTTATAAACCCCACTGGGGAAGAAGGCTATAATTGGGCTTCTTTCATGAATGGTATCATTAATGTTAAGTTTCATATGAGGAAAGCTACCTGGGGAATGAATACTTCTGTTTTTATCAATTGAAGTGTGATTCAAATGGGCATTCATGGAAGAGATATTGGAGAAATTAGATCATTTGCATGACAAGTATTGGGTTTCCAAAAATGAATAGCATGTCCTTGTGAGTAAACTTGAGTTATTTTTGTAGTTCAGCATGTTTCTTTCTAAAGCTAACGTCGATCTGCACTCAACTGATTTTTTGCAGAGGTAAATTGCTGGCAGGAGTGGCTTGTCCTTTCAGACCTATTCTTTTTTCTCATGAAGAATGGGTGCATTGATTTTGTCGATCTTGTGGACAAGCTAGTTTTACGCTTTGCGGAGGGTGACCAAAATATTCTCAGGACGAATCATGTGACATGGTTGCTTGCTCAAATAATACGGGTTGAGCTGGTGATGAATGCTTTAAATTCAGATTCAAGAAAGGTACAACTTTAGTGTTTGAATTTGCTATGATTCAACTGCTAGCATATGTTCTTTCTCTTTTTCTCCTTTATACCCGGAAACAGCATAACTGGTCCCTTTTAATTTACTTAATCTGATGTGTCCATAGATAGTACATGTGCAATGACTGTTGTGTAATCCTGATAAATTTTTTGTGCTTGAGCCAGTAACTGCTTATGTACTTTAACGTACCTGTAGGTGGAAACAACCAGAAAGATTCTGTCATTTCATAAAGAAGACAGAAGCTCTGATACTAATAATCCTCAAAGTATCCTGCTTGATTTTATAAGCAGTTGTCAAAACTTACGCATTTGGTCATTGAACACATCAACCAGAGAATATTTGAACAATGAGCAGCTTCAGAAAGGAAAGCAAATAGATGAATGGTGGCGACAAGTAAGCAAAGGTACCCATACCCATAAATTTTATTAGATCCATCGTGTTTTTATATGTTCCACTCATAATGCATACTTAATATTATGGCTGACACTCCTGGTTATAAACAATCGTAGTGGAGGAGAGGAGCGACAATTTTGACGTGGCACAGCTTTAAATGTGTTTGACAGCAGATATAACTGGTTCACTTTATTTTCATTTATGATGCAAAAGGATACTATGTATTACTTTTCTTGATGCGGATGTATGGAAAAACTATGGCAACCAGAACCAAAAGCTATGGCTTGGAATCCAGGTAGGAAATGCCTCGTCCCCGTTTCTGCTCGCAGTATCACACCCTCACCTTTAGTAGCTAGGGTGCTCAGTATCGCTCCCACGCTCCCATGCTCCCACGTACCTAAGTCAAAATCTCTTAGGAACTTTGTTCCCATCAAGAAAGGAGGGCGATTTGAATTAGGGGAGAACCTCTCGACCATATGAATTCCAAAATAAAAATAAGGAAACCTACAGAGTAAGAAAAAATATGAAGTAACAAACTGAAAGATGTGTTTGTAAAACTTGATCCACAAGGTGGTTTAAGCTCCTTTAAAATTTCCATACGTACATGTACACAAAGTACGCATTGTTTCACACTAGCCTTGTGCTTATGGAGATGTTTTACTCATGTCTTTCTGGTCAGCCAAAGCTTAAGTAAGTCAAGTAGAACTTGTTTCGCCTACTTGTTGACTTTTTGTTTGGGCATTTTTAGTATGTTGTGGTTAAAATTTTGTTGTTCAGACTTGCACTTTTATCGTACCCGGTTTGTTCCGAGCTGGTTTAAACTAGTGTGTTTATAATACTGATAAACTATCTATTTCTGCGTTTAGCTACTCTGAATATTTTCAATCCTTGCGTAAATATGTTTTGCTATAAATAAGATAAGTTCAAGATACTAGGAAAACATTAACTCAAATTTGCTTAGGACTTAGTATATAAATAACATTTGGTTTTATTTATAAAAAAGTTTACAATGGATTGCACTTATTGATGGACATGTATACTAGCACAACAAAAATGTATTTCTGATTAGATTATAGACGTAAAAGTGAGTGCGCGTGATTTCCTATAGACGCTCCCAATCTTAGATTCTTTTACATATCTTGCTCCCCGCACTGTTTCTGCTCCCGCAGCCGCTTCGTGTGACTAAGGCCTCACCCACCATGCTCCACCCCATCCAACAACTAATCTCCATGAGATTTTATAAAAAGCCAATAATAAGTAGGAAAAAAGTTGAATCCATATTTAGTTGAATAGGTATGGCATTTTTCCTCGAGGACGACGTAATTGTCGTGATCATGAGCAAGCTAAGGTCCAATAATGGTAGCCTTGCGTCCATGAGAAGCAAGGATGGTGACTTGGTGTGTGTGTGTGTGTGTGTGTGTGAGAGAGAGAGAGAGAGAGAGAGAGAGAGTGCGGGGATTCTACCTGTAGTGGTTGTGATAGAAAGACGATCCACGCTTCAAGAATTCATGATGTATAAATACTTTTTTGGCATTTATCAATAACTAAAGCTTCGATGAATATGTCAGAAATATTTCGGAAGCACAAGTGAATAGTAACAATTGTTGTAAAGCATATGGGAACATTACTAAAATCCATTAACTGTATAAGTGACAAGTAATGGAAATAGTGATCATATCTGAAATTTACTCATTCTTGTTGAAAAGGATTTGTATGAACAAAAAATAGCTAAACTAGGCTAAAATAAATCAATGTGTCAGAGTGTTTGCACTTTTCAATGTGAGCTTAATCCTACAAAACCGTGTCTACAAATATATCAGTTACAATCATTAATATTACCATCAAAGTCCTTCGAAGGTGTTGGAAGGTGTTTTTGGAAACAAGATTAATAGGTTTTTTCGTTCAAGAAGAAGCCACACTTTGCTGCTTATCTTCTTTTTGGGTTTTGGTATCTTCTCTTTTTAAATGGGTACCATATTTGGGATGTCCCAAATTGTTAGCCTTGTTTGAAAAGTCAAGTTTAAATGTCTTTTTCTCCAATATTAACTCTAAAAAAATGATATGTTGTATGCAAGAGTGTGAATAAAGTGGTATATTGAAAATTAGTTCCTTTCAATTTGAGTTTGGTTGCAACTTTTAAGTGTCCCAAATTATAAAGGGGCTAACATTATGTGAGGGAATGCACCATTTCTAGGTATTGGAGGGCCATTTGTAGAGTGTGAGGTTTTAGTATTGGTTTATTTTTGATCTTAGAGGACTTCTTGTTGCACTTTCATTTACTTAGCTATTTTCTTTAAGATTCGTTTTGTTGACCAAAGGAGATGGAAAGATCCTTAATATTGTTAGGGCAAAGTTCAATAAAGGTCGATAAATATTGTACTCCCTTCTTTTCCTAGTGATAGTTCGTAATGACAAGTTGTGCAACTTATTGAGTAAAAAAAGCACTTTCATGTCTAATTTTTGAATTTCTTTGCACAAAATTAGAGATCTTATTAGTTCTTTAATTTGGTGCCGAAAAATTTGAAAACTATAAGAGAAGGTGCTTTATTTTTAATTGGAAAAATGACTCGACTTTAAATAATATACTACGACTAAGAAAGGGAGGGAGTAATAAAAAAGTTGGGTTGCGACTCAATCCATCTTTGTCAGAGAAGAAATTGAAAATACTAGATTGTAGGAGCGATAAAGAAGAGGAAGGCGAAGAAGGTACTTGTAAAAGCAATGAAAGCTATTTACTTTCTCAATCACGTCTTTTTCACATCTCCTTGTGTCTCTTCTTCTTCATTCTACATGTTTTTATTTTTTATGGAAATTGAATATTGATGTTGTTCATACATTTTAGTCTCTAATGGACTAAACAAAGGAATAAACAACTACTTTTGATAGGAACTGTAAATTCTGTCATATACGTCTAAACAACTTAAGCTGTGTGTTTTGTAGAGTTTTAGTTAGCTCGGTGAATATAACTTTTTTTCTCGATGAAATGAAATTTGATTTTTCAGTTTTACATTGACATTTGAAATATATTGTATTCAATGTGGAAACAAAATGATTTTTTTTCTCAACAAATGTGTGTGGTATTGGGTACCTTAAATAGTAAAGTATATACATGTGAATTGCTGCATGGCATTCGCCAGGGAGGGTAGGGGAGGGGCGGAGATCCCTAACTCCCAACCACACTTCGAGCCCAGGTTGGCTTGATTTCCTAGTCCTTTGGTTTGGCCCTAATCAAGTTCTTCATATTAAAGCTTGTCTTAAATATATTAATTATTACCTCCACACCAGTACATGAGTCTGGGTCGACACTCTACTCATGGTCACTTGGTTTTGAGTTGGATGGTTTATCATGGTTTCAAAGCTAGCCTTTCAAGGCTTTTCGGCAGAATTCTCTCACTTGATTCCCCCTTTTGTTTTGCGCCATAAGTGCATTTTGTTGTGGTGATCCCTAAGCTCTGCATCGTTCGTTTGTATCTCCACATGTGAAGAGGGGTTTTGCACTTGTGGGGCAGTACTAAAGCTTGTCCCACACGGGATACTTATCACCTCCAGTCTTAATATAGGAGCCTGGGGGGCCTCTCCACTGGTAGGCAACTGATTTTGTGTTGGATGCTGTAACAGTTACCTTTGCAAACAGTCATACTACAAGCAAAAATCTTGGGTGGGTTCTTGTAGAGCTGTTAAGTTTGCATCGAAGTAAATTTTTTCTTGTGTTGTCATACCTAATGATACATTATGGACCATTATAGCTTGGGAACACATGTTTATTATTCATACTTTTAAGTGAGCCTGCTATAGGAGTAAGCAGAAGACGGATTTACTCCAACTATGAAACTTCATTAGCCTTGATTCTGGCTCTGTCAGAATTTTTGTTTTTGATGCAATGACTTTAATTCCTTGAATCTTTATTGCTTCAGTTCTTAACTTTGAGGTACAGGAGTCTTTATTGCTTCAGTTCTTAACTTTGAGGTACAGGAGTTGACACACTGTTCTTGGTTATCACCTATCCCATTAGGTTCAGTAGCACTAATATGGAAATATTTATGCCTTTTGTGTGGTGGCTCTATATCTAACTTTTCGAATTTTTGTTCCTTTTCAGGCGATCGCATGATGGATTACATGAAGCTGGATGAGAGATCAATTGGAATGTTTTGGGTTGTGTCTTATACCATGGCACAGCCTGCTTGTGAAACAGTGATGAATTGGTTGACCTCGGCTGGAGTTACAGAGTTGTTACCTGGATCGAACTTACAGTCCAGTGACAGACTAATGGTGATGCGAGAAGTTTGTCCATTGCCAGTTTCTTTTTTGTCAGGGTTTGCAATCAACTTGTGTGTCAAACTGGCCTTTCAGATGGAAGATTCAATGTTTTCAGGGCAGGTACTAGACTTGTTTTCTGGTTTATTGTCTTGCTTGTGGTTGAATTAGCATCTCGAGATAGGAACTCATATTTCCTTACAAAGTGGTAAGCGGTACATGTGGCTTTTTAGACTTCAAAGTTGGGGATGCAGTGAGTAGAAATGTTTATTGGCTTACATTTCCCTGTTGATTTCTTATTCCAAATGAGATAAACAGGTTTCATTTTACTAAATGGGGAATGAAATATGGAAGGTTTCAGGAGTTTGACAGTTTATGGTTATGGTTATGGTTATGGTTATGGTAAGGTGATTTATTTCCCATCGGAGTTATGATAACGAATTGTCATGCACCATAGTAGCAATTTAGATTCGTTGTTGTACGTTAAGCCAGCAAAAAGATGCAAATTTTCTTAATACACAATTAATTTGAAGTAAGATCTCTGACTGACACTTGAAAATACAGGGAAGCATTTCTATTTACTACATATGAGGTTTGTAACATATTGAGTCTGCATATGAAGGTATGCTGAAACTGTATGACAGCTTAACAATACTGTCCTCCAAATGTTGCGGGAATAACATAGAGCCAAAAGATCTGGTGTGCATGGACCTTGAAGACCTAGTAGGTTATAAGTATTGAGTTATCATGGGAAATAGTACACAGCTGAAAGTTACATTAAATCTTTCATGTCTTTGTAGGTCAGTCCCTTAGATTTGCATATCCTAGAGTCAATTTAACAAGCTTCCTGATGATTATTAAAGAAAAAATTAACAAGCTTCCTGATAAACATTTTTTTGGGGTCGGCTACCTTCGGTTGATTGCTTTAAGGCTATATTGTAGGTCATACCCAATGCCTACGTAGCATGGGCATGGGCATAGACATGGACGCAAACACATGACATGGGGATTCTAAAAAATCAGGGACACGGAACCTGCAGGGGACATGGCAAAAAAGTAAAAAAATACTGATTATTTTCATACATTAATGCAATAAGCACTAACCACAAACAATCAAAACTCCAAAATTTTTTTTTTTTTTTGATGTGCGATAAAGCTGTTATGTTCATAAAGAGTGAAAAAACTAATGTTCTATTCAGTTTGAAAAAATCGAATGTATATCAAGGGAAAAAAATTCTTCTATTTGATTTTTTTTTTTTTTTGGGGGGGGGGGGTGGGGTGGGGTCAATCTTATTGAGAGAGGCGTCAATATGATCTACTTAGAATTCTTTCTATCGATGAGCTACCAACAATCTAAATCGTGCCTATTTGTGTATACATGTATTATGTGCACTTTCAACATACCCAAAGCTTTTGCGGTAATACATACTTGCCCCAATTTTTTTTTTTTAAATTTACACCTGTAACCCTGCCTTGTCCCTAGAAATGTCCCCGTTTTGTCCCCTCGTTCTCAGCAGTGTCCTCGGCTGTTTCAGATGTGTCGCTTCCGTGTCCCACCATAAAAATCTATTAAATTAGTGCACAAGCCAAGCAGCGTGCCCAATACGTATTTTGGCGTGTCTTTGATGTGTCTGACATGGTTACGCCTACATCAGAGTGTGTCGTTGCTTCATAACCCTAAGCGATTGCTTTATCACTCTCCTTGAACCCACCATGGCCTGAAGCTTTGAAATCATGCTCTTTCATGGCTGCAATCGTCCTGTGCCTTCTGCAACTTTGTTGAAATAACCCTTTCTAATGATACTCCTCTATTTCTGCTTAGCTCCCCGGTGCTGCTTTTGCAAGTGTTACTACTTCTTTTGAAGTACTGACAAGCGTAACTAGTCGCTGTGTACCTGTGGGGCATGTATGGATATTGTCAAACATACGGTGTGTCCCCTAAGTATCTGTATGGATGAAATTTGTCGATACAATATGCAATTACGTAACAAATATACATAAATGATTTCTTTCTGGCCCCTTTTGTATCCGTAACTTTATCTATTGGAACTTGTCGTTTCCCGTGTCATGGGTATCCATATATATTGCTTCCTACTGTCCAGTGTCCAGTAATATGTTTTTTTCTTGTGCTATCTTTGCTGCTAGTTGTGTATTTCAAGTTTTGATGATACTTCGTTGAACAATACTCATTTTTCAGACGACTTGTGTATTTGCTGCCCAATGTGCCCTATAAGCATTGTGGGCCTAGTGATCATCTTGTGGAACTGTTCTGTTAACCTGACTAGGCTTGCCGAATACAACAACATGGTTGGTGCAGTTGATCAGTTACTTCATCTTGCTCTATTGCATTGGATGAATGCCGCCTCAATTTTCTTTCATCTTAGCTGATTAATCTTAGTCTATCAATGTTTTAACTCGTATTGCATTTTTTTTTTCCTCCAAGTTCATTAGACTCTAGTTTCCAATTTGACTAGAATTTATGCTTGATACAGCGATCCTTTGGTTGGCGACAACGTCCTTAGATCTGGAGTATCCCTATGTTTTTTGAATAGCTCTAATTTGGAATTAACTGAAATCTAGTTTGATCCTTTAGAACTTCATGGTCAACAATTTAGCCAATGACTAAACACTCGTTCTTGTATAAGATGGTATGGTAGTTTTCAAATGGAACCAAAGGGTGGGGAAAATACCAACGGAATAAATGAACCTAGTGAAACATAAGTTCATGAAGAGAGATGAGATCCCCTTGTGCTAGAATTGAAGTTAATTATCTGATACAGATGCTACAAATCGGATGAGTGCTATTAGAATTCTCCTCATCCAGCCTCCTCAGTTCTGTTCTCGTTCGTCTTGTTCTGCTATCCATTTTTATTTAGTTCCTCTTATAACATTAACTGCAATAATTCACCGTCCCGAACTACTTTATAATGCATTATGCACATCACGAGTTTCAACAGTATGTATGAATGTTCACAGAAGTTCTGCAGCAATAACGGGTTTGTTGTACTACTTGGTTTTAGAACAAGTGATTTGCATCTGCAAGGGCTGAATGATCAGCATTTTATGAACTGTGAGCCCATGTAGATGATTACAAAATTCTTTTTTTTTGTGTGTTACATTTTAATGCAGGTTGTGCCAAACATTGCAATGGTTGAGACATATGTTAGATTGCTGCTCCTTGCACCTCACTCATTGTTCCGATCACATTTAAGTGTAATTCCCTTCCACCTTGTTCTTGGGTTATTATTTATGTATGGCTGTAATATCTTGTCTTAATTTTTCATTGCAATTAGTTCATTAGTTAAGAGTTAGAGTCGAGGGAAAGAATATTTAGTTAGAGTCCAGGGCAGAAATGTGGTTTCCCCGTAGATTGGGAAAAGTAGATACTGGATCCATTAACATCTTTAATGTACAAGGGATGCCTTCCTTTGCTGTAGGTTGAAGAATGTCCATGTGCACTTACAATTTTTGTTGATGGCACAAGAACATCGGAGAACAACAAATCCACTCACAGGGAAGATACAAGGAGAAAAAAATGACCACCTTGAAGGGGGGGATAGGATACAACGATTTTTGTTTCCACGTGCTCTTTCACCTTTTCCCCTCTAGTATTCTTATTTCTGCTTCCGCTAGCAATCTTGCAATGAGCTTATGCAATGATTGGGATGTCTCTTCCTGCCTCAAACCCAGTTGTTACATTGAGAGAGCACTATGCTCTGGCTATCGTTCTTATAGAGAAGACTGCTCTTTGTGGAGCCTAAAATGAAGGCTTTCCAATCAAGTCATGCCAGTATGAGTGGAAGCCTTCATTGTCTTCTAACATTTTAATTGAAATTTGTCTATTTTACTTGGTTTGTATAGTTTCTGCTGATAGCTGGTTTTACATTTTATGCTGATATCCTATTAGCATAAGATTTTTCAATGTTCTAAAATTCTCTAGGCGCTAGTTGGGCGGTGAGTGACCTTCTAGCGCCTAGGCCTAGTAATCGGGACTTAATCGGCCTAGGAAAATTAGTTGGCTTGTTTTCCTATTTTTAATAAATATTCTTACAAAGTCCCATGTAAGTCTTGAACCGGGTTCAACTTCTTCATCACCACCGTCAACAATCCATCCTTGTGGATGTGTTGTTTCGATGTATTGAGAGAGAGAGAGAAGGGGGGGGGGGGGAAGGAAGAGAGAGAGAGGGAGGCATACGCGATCGAGATTGCTGTAACTGTATCGACATCGAGATCACTGTAGTCACTGGAAGTCGATGAAACTGTAGTCGCTGACTCGCTGGAAGATGAACTGTAAGTTCTTTAACTATTGTTGTAGCTCTTGCAATAACCATACATAAACGGCTAAATTATGTCATTTTCTTTAGGCTGATTTTAGTTTTCTTATTGGCCGACTAATCGGATGGCGATTAGCCGATTAGTCGGCGCCTAGTCCCCACCCAAGTGACCAACCAATTTCTCTGGGGATTATGGGATAATCGCATCGGTGGGAAGCTGACTACCTACTAATCGCCGATTAATCGACTGATTAATCTGATTTTTAGAACACTGATTTTTGAACAGTATGACTTAACAAGGTGAAAGAGGTTGGTTCGAAGAGGTTCCCGGTTCAGGTCTTATGGTTGTTCCCACTTTATATGTTATTGCCTATTATATGTTCTTTATGTTTTTGCAATCTATTTAGTTCATCCCATTTGCAACTTTATGTAGGGATGGAGGGAAGAGGGTGCCAGGGGTGGCCATGGCACCCCTCGACTCTTATAAGTTATAACCACTAGAATACCTCTGACAGATTTAGAAATATTCCCTAACTTTTAACTTTCTTTCATCCTCTCTATTTTACGAATATTCCTCAAAAAACATGGCAAAACTCCACTTGTTCTCAAGTCATGTAATAGTTTCAATTGCAATTGTAAGATAATTTTCACATATTGTATGTATGAAAACATCATGTTTCATAAGGGCATGGGAGGACATGACATGGGCATGTACATGCGGAGCACCATTTTCCAAAAAAATAGGACACTAGACACTTTGGGGACACATAATATAAACAAAATCTATTATAGGCAGACATTCATGTTTTGTGAAGACAAAGTTATTAATTTCTGTCAAATTAGGGACAAAAGCACAAATAATATTAAAATTCTTACATTAGACGATATAAAGCACCAAAGTTACCAGATGAGTATTTAAGAAATAAGCATCCATATCTATTTGAAACTATCCCAACTTTAGAAAATTTGCACTCTGACCTCCCAATGTGTCCTTGGCATTCCCAAAGCATGTCCCTATTCTGTCCGACTATGAAGACAATAGTAAAAACAATTGACACCTATTTGGGCATGTTCGGCCTGTGCCCAACCATTTTTGTGCCGCAGTATGTCAGACGTTCAGACACCTATAGTTGCGCTGATAGACATGTTCGTGCTTCTTAGATGACCATTCATCTTGTTTCAAGGTCAACCTAGTGTTGGATTCCTTAGGTATTCCAAACTTACCTGCTTTTCATAATCTTGGGGAGCTTATTTACCAATTTGATGTGCCGGTTAACTTTGGATGGTGGATTCTGACTTTGGCAGTCTGCAGATGGCGTGCACCCTTTCTAAGTGGTATACGGTATGTTTGACTGGTGTACACCACGTGTCCTTGGACACGGTCCTTTGCTGTAAAGTCTCTATATTGTTGTGCAGTAGGTCTCAGCCCGTCTGGAGAGTTTGCAGTGCTTAAAATCCTTTGGACAAAAATAAATAAACAAAGAAACAGTTAGGGTTTTTTTTGATATTCATAGCAAGGGTGTGGTTTTCTCCGGTTTTGGGTTTGGCTTCTGTTAATTAGTTTTCAGAGGTCATCCAATTTATGGTTATTGTTGGGTACTTTGGAGTCGCCTTGATTTGTCGTTTCACACTTTTGTGTCTCTCAGTATGATTGTATTATTCATGTGATCTTGTCTAGGAAGTGACTTATCTCGGTTCCCCTTATTCTACTTGGGATGTGTTTGCTTACTATAAGGAAGTTTCTTAATAGTTAAATTTCTTGCAGCATCTGTCACAGAGGAATCCAGCCCTTTTGCACAAGCCTGGAGCTTCTCTTTTGGTGCTTGAAATTCTGAACTACCGTTTGCTTTCGCTCTACAGGTGGTTGAATGTCTAGTCCTGCTTTAAAAGTTAGAACTACTCTGCTTTGTATGCAAAGGAGTTCCATTTGAGCATGTTGAAACCTAAAGACGGAAGATGCTTATGGAAAACCAAATAGCGTATTCTATTCTCTATCTTCAGGATGCTCTGGCTTTCAGCTGCGATGGAACCTTTTGCAATGGGTCAAACATTTATTGAGTTGTATGTGATAGACATAGTAACAACTGAAGATTGTAACTTAACCATTTTTTCCTTGTAGGTACCAAAGGAAAAGCAAGAACTTGATGTATGACATAACAAAAATAATTTCCACCCTAAAAGGGAAACGCGGAGACCATCGCATTTTTAGACTGGCTGAAAACTTGTGCATGAATCTTATTTCTTCATTGAGGGAGTTTTTTTTTGTGAAGAAGGAAGGGAAGGTATGGAATATGGACATATTTCCCAAAATCCTTCCGTGCTAAGGGAATTATAACCCAAGAGTGTATTTCTTTTCAGGGTCCAACTGAATTTACGGAAACATTGAATCGGTTTACCATAACCACGCTTGCCATCATCATTAAGACACGTGGGATTGCTGAGGCCGAGCAGGTGCTCTATCTTCCAACCATGTTGGAGCAGATATTAGCAACCAGCCAGCATACATGGTCAGAAAGGACTCTACGCTACTTCCCTTCTATTCTACGGGATTCCCTGAGTGGGCGGATAGATAAGAGGGGACTTGCAATTCAAACATGGCAGCAGGTTAATAAAATGCTTCACTTTGATCTAAATTTCTAGAATCTGCTGGTTTTATGTTGTTTTCACTGTCATCAGGTTAGTTTAGTTTCCCAATCTTTGTCTGTGTTACCTTCATATGTCACTATAATGGATTTTTTCTATCTACTGCCATTGTAAGAAATTTATGTCTATAATTTCCTTGTCTCTGAACCAAAAAGGTCGTGCCCTCAAATTACTGCTGAAATCATCTGAAGAATGTGGATCAAGATGCTGGTATACTGACCCATGACCAATCCCTTTTGATTTCTTATCACAGGGCAGTCATTTACTTAAATGTATATTAGAAAGATGAGGCTTGCCCATGGGCTGTAATAGGTTTCATTCTCCATCTCCAATTTGTGGATGCTAAAGTTTCCTCATATGACAGCTTACCTTGACCTATCTTTGCAGTCAATTACTATGATCACACCGATTTAAAGAGACAATTGCAGCTGTACATTGTCATGTGGTAGATGTAGGTTCATGTGAAAAAAGGTGGAATAGCCAGGAAATTGGGTGGAAAAGTTGCAGTTTCAATTCCACAGCCACAAAAGCATGATAATAGGGAGGAGACTGGTTTTTAATGCCAGCCTTAATAATGGTTCTTTGTACCTGAGTGGGGCTTCTACATCTGTAACCTCTCTATAGAAGAAGCTAGAACAGCAGAGTTGGATGCCTTTCCTCTCTCCTTTAGGACTGCCTTATTACCCGAGGGCGAAGGTGTGGTTCCAAATTGGGGATGACGACCTTTCTTGCTTAAAATGCAACTGCAATTCTTATAATTGTGTTTTGTTCTTTCTCTCTGCAAAATACTTTTTTGTTTGCTGGTACATGTCACATGTCACATTGAGCATTAAGCACAACTGCTCTGCTCATCTGAAGCAGACAGTTAGCTTGATTTCCGACTTGGGCTGATGATTTTCTTTATTTTGAGGCCATGGTTTAGAAACATCCTTTTTACTTAGCTCTGTAATAGTGAGTTTTTTTTTCTTCTGCCCTGTGTACGATTTTTATGGTTTTCAATATTCATTTTGTTCCTGTTGGGGATGTTAAAGTGAGGTTGCAGAAAGGCAAAAGGCTGTATGTTAATATTTTCTTTGAGCTCTAACAAGGCACAAGAGGTTTTTTTTTTCTTCTTGCATTGAGGTGGGAAGTCTGAGAGTGGATTTACATATCCGAGGCATTTTGGAATCCTGGATCTGAAAGTGGAAACGAATACGTAAAATTACAAGCTTGTATATAACCAGTGAAAGTTCTTAAATTTACATGCATCCCAGTTTTTAAGTTATAGTTCAGGGTACACTTAATTCAAGTCGTCGATTAATTTTGCAGGCAGAAACTACTGTGATTAACCAGTGCACTCAGCTTTTCTCACCATCAGCTGATCCTTCTTATGTTGTGACTTACATCAGTCACAGTTTTCCCCAACACCGAAAATATCTTTGTGCTGGCGCGTGGATACTTATGCATGGGCATCCTGAGAACATTAACAATGCCAACCTTGTAAATTCCCTCCCCTATCCTAAATTTGCCAGAAAACAATTTTATGCTTATCATTCCAATTGTGGATCCCTGGAAAGATGTTAAATCTCTCTCTCTCTCTCTCTCTCTCTGGGTGATGAGTGTAGGGGTGTGTCTTAAGAGAATTTTCCCCTGAAGAAGTGACAGAGAACATATATACAATGGTTGATGTCCTTCTTCATCACATTCACTTGGAGCTCCAGCATGGACATTCAGTGCAGGTCTTTCATCGTGGCCTTCGTTTCCTTTCTCTGTTTTTCTGTTCTATGCTCGTTCTTACCTCTTTAGTTTTCTTGATAGTAAACATAAAGCGATTGGTATATGCTTTTTTCTCATGTATGTTACCCTTTCCTGGTTGGTGATATATTTCAGGAGCTTATAATGAAAGCTTCTACAAACCTTGCATATTTTATTTGGACTAACGAGCTGCTTCCCTTGGATATTTTGCTTCTAGCACTAATTGACCGGGATGATGATCCCCATGCTTTGCGCATTGTGGTACGTCAATTCAGCAGTTGCTTCTTGTCCTGGACTTTCAATTCTGTTATGCACCAGTATCGCCACTAACATATCTGTGCATGCCCTTGCTATAATTTATTCTCATTTCGCTATATTTGAATTTTCATCTTGTACATTGATTAAGTTTGATACCTCTCTTGTGCCTAACTGATGATGGTTCTATGTTCTGTTTCTTCGTGCTACTTATTTCTGGTGTGTTGTTTTAGTGTGAAAGTTGGTTGCCCAAAATCATTTTGGTTAGATGGATTATGGTATCTGTACACTAAAAGACTATACCCTTTGTTTCTCTTTCTCTTATTTTGTCTATCAAAATTTTCTGATTTACAGATCAAATGAACACTGGTGGGAAAACTATATCAAGGGATAGTGTTGTCTCCAAAATGTTTGGAGTATTTTGTGTTTTTTTCATTAATAAAAAAGTCATCACATCATATAGCCTTGGCGCAATAATTAGGCTTACCCTTTCTTGATACACTAGTATAGGGGCACTTGCTTTGCACTTGGAATCCTTCATAGTTAGATGAAAGTTTTCGAGATTTTGTATGTCTTGACCTTAGTTTCACAGGTAACATTGATAAGATAGATAACACAAAATCAATATCAACAATTACACTTAAACATCAATAGCTATATATGCCTATTTGCTAGCAAATGAACATAAGTTCAGTTTAATGACCTTCCGAATTAGCGTATCCTTTGCCTCTTCGACTTTTAGTGTTTGGGTGCACGTATTTAACACTATAATACGTTCTATGTATACTATACTTCGTACCAAGGTCATCCATTTTGCAAAATGCAGTTATTACACCATGAGAGATTTAGTTCTTTAGAATTGTACTGCCACAAGTAAGTTCTATAATAGCCTAGAAAATTATGACGACGGCTAGTCCAACTAACTAATTATGTGCACTTGCTCTTGATTGAAATCTTGAAGATTATAAATATTTAATTGAAAGAAAACTTTGTGATTGCATCCTTAGTGAATGACGCAATGGTGTCTTGAGCATTATACAGTCAAAGTTATGCAAAGCTTTAGCATGAACTTGAGCAAATAATAACCTTTGAAGTCAACCGTACATTTGAACCTTTTATGGTGAAATATACACGAGTGAAATTATACAATGAAATTTATTTTCTCAAGCAAAGGTGTAAATGCACCAACATAGCTTCTGAAAACGTTTGCAAGACTGTTGCCAATCATAGGAAAATTTGACGTCTCTTTTGTAGATCAACTTTGTTAATTCCACCACATCAAAAGTACCATGGAGTGTTAGAAAATATGTACAGGTAGCGTCATGGGTTGTGTGAAAGGAAGTTGCTAGCTTTCTATGACTTGCCTTCAATCAGCTACGTAGTTGTGGTTGTGATTTGGTTGATAAATTAGCTATTGAATGTTTAGACAAGTCTCATAGGCTTTGGAAGCCTAAGCTAAAGGCTATGGGTAGCACGAGCATCAAGAATCTTTTTCATCCAAAAGCAAGTGCATGTGATAAATGGGTAGATGATCGTATTTTGAGAATTATAGAGATCCTAATCATGGGCATCGGTCATTCAAGCGTCATCACATGGATTTACTTATTACATGAATTTAATTTAGATACAGTTACCACATGTTAATTCTTGCTTGTAGTTATTGTTACGTTCAACGTATGCATTAAAATTACTAGATTCACGAACATGACTTATTCGATGTCTATTTATAACCAGGTTCACTCACAAATTGTATTTAACGTATTCATCTATTTCTGGCTTATTGAAGTACATTTAGGTTCATTCTATATAGACTTTTAGGAATTAGAATAGCCTTTGCATGCAATTTGGAGGTAATTCTCAGTTTTAAGGAATAGAGTTGATTAGTGGATTTGAGTTAACAAGGCTGGTGTCTTCGTAATTGGGGCTGCTGTCTTTGCATAAATCACTTAACCCCCTTGCGATAGTTAAGCACTCTTTTTGTCTCTTCTTCTCATTATTTCCTTTCTTCTTCTTTGCGCGCTTAATCTAAGTTCTATTCTTGTTTCCTATCCAAAACCACCACAATTCTATTGTAAATGGTAGTACCTCAAGTGTCCTTTAACGGTCTTACATCACTGGCACAAATCAACAAATTTCCAATACATAGATAAAGGTCCTAGGCCTCTCTACCTTTCATCCCATTAGTTTTTTTTTTTTTCATTTTTTTATCTTGGCAAAAACAAAACTTCAGTCTAATAGTAATAAAGAATACACATTGGAGTCCATAGTAGTTTACACGAAAATAACAGAACTCCCAAGAACAAAAGGGGATTCAAAATAGTTTAAGTAAACTAAATCACAATGAACCCAAAATACGAAGCCCATAAAGTTTAAAAACTAGATAAATTACCCACAGTAAAAAGGTTCCTTACGTAGGCAAACCATGGTCTGTTGCCTCAATTGGTGTCAAAGGAGAGGAGGTATCAATTTCAGATAGAGTACGGGGGTAGGCGGCAAACTTAGCTGAACTAAAAGCATTGGCCAAAATGCTTCCCATAACCATTTTGCAAAATTGTTTTGGGATATTGTGCAAGTCGAAATTTGATGAAGCAAGTTCAAATCAATGGGATGAATAGCTTCGGTGTGTTCAATTGACTGTTATGGCCCCGAAAAGTTTTAGGTCCCATTGACCATTACTTGCATCCTTGTTCTATAAATTAATAAAAGTGGCTTAACCTGGGACAACGGTGCAAGTCATTTGATGCTAAAGGGGCACATTATTTAGTATTAGAGAGTATGATGGTTACATATGAGGTGCTAGATTTTAAATAGATGAGATGGATAGCTGTTACAGGGTCAAGGGTGGCATTTTGCACCCGTGTCTACGCAACGGGCGGGACATGCAATGGGCAAGACATGAGAGGGACATCTCTTGATAAAGAGACTTGGTAATGCCAACTTGGTGGTGGCATTGGTCCCTTAGACAAGTAGTGGCTATGATGCAAATGAAGCCTAGAAGATTAAGGCATGAATGCTTAACGGCAACGGGCTTGTGGGACATTTCAGTTGTTAATTAGGTTACATGTACAGGTTAATCCTAATGGGCCTCGGTAACTAG